>JAKUCM010002127.1:0-97174 GCA_023374145.1 Lepidium sativum
CAACCAAATAAAGTCAAAATATTAAAATCAAAAATTAAGTATTTTTTTGTTAACATTTGTTCAGGGTATTAATAGTCAAATTCCTTTAATCTTCGAACAATATTACGTATAATAAACGTGATTTTTTAAATCAAATTCAGATAGAATTATAATGAAAATAATGTTTAATTATGTGACCAAAAAGAACTATTTTTCGAGATGAATTAAATATTATGTACAAAAATCGATTCGTTTTCAACGTCGGGTTTTCGAGGTATAATCAATTTATTTAATCTTGTTAGATAAATTTAACAAAACATGCTAAGCTACCATCATGACTTAATTAATAATCACAAGGAACACGACAACTAAACATTATTCGCTTGAATCATTTCTTAATTCACTCTGAATATAATTATAACAATAATAATTCGTTTTTCGACCAAAAAATAAAAACAATAATAATTCCTTTGAATTATTTTTTAACTCTCTCTGAAACAACTCAAGCAATCACAATACTGTAGTAGTTTGCTTGTCTTCAAAACAATTCCCAAAATATTTTATCAGAAAAAAAAAAGAAAAAAGAAAAAAGAAGAGAGTCCCATAATGTTTCTACGCATCCTTGTGATTAGTATGTCACATGCATATACATTAATAAATTATACAAACGAGGGTAATATATCTTTGAATTGATATATCCAGTTTTGGATGTCACAACTTGCAATATAAAACCTACGTTTTCGATTGTTATTTTTTCAGTGGGAATTTTTTCTTATCAATCTTATATTTCAGTGAGAGTTTTGATTGTTTAGAATGTGAAAATTATCATTTAGATTTTAGTCCAATAAAATAGGAAAGAAAGATTTTAATATACATTATGTATATTTTTGTGAGGAATTTTTTAAAATATCATTTTCTTGTACCATTTTGCAAAACTGTCTCTTGGATTTTATTTCTAAAAAATGGCTTCCATTAATAAAAAATGACAAAATATCCTCAAATTCTTTTATGACTTTTCTTTCACAAATTTTTGTCTCCGCCAAAATTTTTTATTAGTTCATTTGTAAAATCTTAGAAATTTTTAAGAATGTGGATTAGTCTATTCAAGGTGAAATGGCTGGTTCGGTAGACTAACAGTTGATGTGTAGTAAATTTGGAACAAATATGAAAATAGTTTGGTAGAATTTAAATTAAATATAATGATAGTTTGGTAGACTTTAAATTGAATATTATTATCAAAAAAATCTACAAAATTTAAAACTCTAGGTATTTTGAATGTAGCACAATAAATTACACAAACTCTACGATATTTTTGACTTACAAAAATTTGGTTTTTCAAATAAATAAGAAAACAAAATTGGTTTCTCTATAAGTTCATTTTTAAAATATAATTAAAAATAATGACGAAAACATGGCCAAATGCACTTATTTGCTCTTTAATACTTTTTGGTTAATGAGTAAATGAAATAGTACTCCTAATTTGGTGAGAGAGAGGGAGAGAGATGAAGAAGACTTTTTTTGTTTTATTCAAATGGTATTATGGTAATAAAATGAATACCCTATATTTTTAAGAACTTTTCCTTTTTACTCAAATATTTAAACCTAAAATGAGTCGGTAAGATGTTGTCGATGGCCCTGTTTAAATATATATATTTTTCGATTTTAAATAAAAAACGTAAATTCAAAGATATATAACCAAAAAAAAAATAAACAAAAAGAAAAAAATCTTAGTTATGATTTAAATACAACTTTAATTAAACTAATTTTCACTAAATATGATCATTTTTGTGGTTTTTCTTACTATTTTTCATAAAATATAAAAACTTAAAAATTTGAAAAAATTAAAAAGCCTAAATAAATTATTAGTTATGATTGAAAATTTTATGCAAAATGAGGATCACTTTAATTTCTTTCTTTAGACGGAAAAAAATTCTAAATGAGAAATATTTTGATATATGAGAGAAAATCTATAATTTTTATTACCTAAAAGAAAATTATCACTTCTAAAATTTTTGGGCTCTAAAATTTGTGGGCCCTATTTTTTTTATTTAGGTGGTCTATGTCACATATCAGATAAAAAAATACCATATAAGTAATTAACATATTTTGGTGCACCATATAAACAATTTTTTTTATTTTTTGACTTTAGTTGTTAAGTCTCATGCTAGTTTATATATATATATATATATTTCTTCATTTTCATAATATATATATCTTATACAAATAATAATATTGACGTCTTCTATCTTTATAACAACAGTCACGATGGATAGTTTTATCCTTAATAGAGAGCACCATTATGAACGGTTTTATTTACAATAATAGAGGATTGACTGGGCTATGCCCGGTTTTTAGTTTAAAAACATTTATGTGTAGTTTATTTGTTGGGTAACTTATCAAATTTCGTGATTTTCGTTGTATTTCTGAAATGAAAGGTATGTGCATCAAAAATGGATAATTTTATTATTATTTGGAATGATAAAATTAAAGATATGCTGCCCTACATATTGGACAATTTTCATTTGCGTTAAGCCAACTTATTATGCAATCATGGTGGTAGATGTGGTTGCATGCTAGATTATTAATGGCATCTCGTCCTTTGAATGTTTGAAGGAAAATAGTGCAATTTTCAGTTATGAGTTATAGTTATGAAGCAGACTTAAATCAGGATTCTGGTCTGGTTTTATTTATTATTTAAAGATCAAAAGTACATGTGTGAAATTATTTGAAGATCATACTTATAATATTATCTGAAGAGCAATTCAAGAATATATCTTTTATGAAGTAGTATTTATTTATAAAATTATGTCATTGAAATATCCAAATTGCATAAGATGTTATTCTTTTCAAATAATTAGATCGATAAGATACAATAACCTCAAATCCTTTTATAGTTTGTCTAAATTAAGAGAAAGAGAAAAATCTTTTTATAGTTTCAATAGAAGATTAAACAACTTCATCACTGTAAATCAACCGACGTGTAATATGGACATTCAAAGGTCTTTCGAATTCGAATAACGAAGATAAAGTTACATATTATATAGTTTTTGGTCCATAAATATATTTAAAATGTAAAAAAAAACCTTTATTTTCCAAGATTTGTTTTAACAAAATCGAAATGGACTTAGTTAATAAAAAAAAGATGAAGAATTGGACGAAGCAGAAGGTTTAGTTCCAGGTAATTAGAGAGTTTTGATTTATGAATGACAAAATCTAGATATATAATAAACAGTTAAATTTTAGTATTTTTTTCCAAATATATAATAATTAAATTATGCTATATAAGCTAATTGATTATATAATATATTATAAAAATTGTTTATTCTAAAGAAATTTTATTTTAAAGAAACCTATTTAACTTTTTTTTTTTTGATTTGGTTCATATTCAAGTTAGGTTTTTTCAAATATGTTAAAAAAAGAAGATAAATATAGTCCGTCTTACATTACAATAAATTCTTTTGTTTCATGCAATCTCTTTATCAACACATTATCTACACCTTGGATTAATGAAGCCATTTCCAAATTTGTGTCATGATAGATTCAATAAACATTGGATTACTTTATTAACGTATGCATATTTAACAAAACACAACATTTGGATAGTAATGAATATTGAGTGGAAGTAATTTTATAGAAAGGTGATCTCGTTGTAGTGCAACGTTAAACCAAAAAGGAGAAATAAGATGGAACTTGTGAATAGTATGGAGGAACAGGAAATTGACAAAACTTGTAACATCGAGAATGATTTTAAATTAAATCAAAGAAACAACTTGTAATGTGAGGTGAATAAGTTGGTTTAGTTGTCTAGATGGGGGCACTTCTCGTTCTTCACATCTTCATCGGATATTTTGTTTGGATGTGTGTTCCGAGCCTTGGAAATAATTGCACAGTCAGCAGATATGAGGTTGTTTATTCCGGACACCTCATCGTTCAAGCCAACGTCGTTCAGAATAACAAGGGAGACAGTGAAAGTTTGACGTGAAGCTAGGAAGTTGTACATTGACACTTTGATATGGATTTTGCAAGTTTGGCCAATAATATGTTTTAAAATTTCAGGAGTTTTAGTTTTTAGTGCTTCATTGTTATCATCTCCCTGGGTAAAAAAGTACCAAAGTTTAATTATTACTTGTATGGAAGGTGTAGGTGTGTTTTCGAGGTGCAAGGGCATTAAATATACCTTGATGAATGCGTTGATAATTTCAGAAGCTTTCCGTCCTGTAAAGTTTGTCCCTTCACAATAAAAAATCACAAATGTTGTTGTATCTTTGTAGTGGTCACAGATCCTTACTTCAAAGCGGTACCTACACATCCATTTGCATACAATTATTTGTTGTTTAATTTTTGTTTGTGTTGGACATGTCCTTTTCAAATGAAAGCATAGTGTGCAAACCTGATGAGGCCGACATTTTTGTACTTTAGACATGTGTTGCAGTAGAATGAGGAGCCAAATTTTCACAACTTTGTGTTACAGCTACTGCACGAGATGTAGGTACTGTTGTAATTCTTTGATAGTCACAATTTCCAGTTTTGTGATGGAAGATGATGCGCTTGAAACAGTCGGAGATTTTTGTCACTTTGAGATCAGCTGAAATGTGTTTTTGTTATTATGTTAGTGTCGATCTGGCTATCATTGGGAAATGATGGTAATCATGCAATAGCACTAGAGAATATACCTTTTGGAAAAACCTTTGGTGTCATCAATGTCATTGTCAAAAAAGAGGCAGGTAGCTGATGTCGAGCTTAGGGTTACAGTACCTGTAGAAAAATTAGGTGTGTAGTGGGATCGAATATAAATTGTAGTTGTATTTGAGATTAGTGAACATGAAATTTAATATACCTCCTATAGATTTTGGGTTCACAGTACTGATGAGAATCACTTTTGGCTTGATGTGTGCGTTATTCCATCAGGTCCTAAAATTTTCGGCAATGTTTCCCCATAAGCTAACACGGATTTATGTCACACCTGGATATTAAATGTTAGGTCGTTATCTTGAGAGAGAAATGTATTAAGCGTAAAGCTTGCGAGTGCTTACTCTTGATGTTGGAGGTGTAGAAACACTCTATCACTTGATCTTGTGTCATGTACTTGATGTGTCATTTCTTTAGTGGATGTCAAGTGGAGGTTGTCACCTGAAATTACGCGGAGCTCACCTATGAAATCTAAAAGACGTAAAAGTAAGTTCGTGTGTCGTGATGTTTATGTGCTAAGTATTGTAAATGGGTAAGTATCGGGTTACCGAAGAGGTCAATATTGGTGTTAGCAAATGCAGAAAACTCTTAGAAAGTCTTTAGCCTGAACTTGTCTTCTTCAATTATGTGATCTCTGAGTGGTGCCGGGAGGAATGTTGTTTTGTCAGTGAAAGAGATGGAGTGTTTGTAGTCGGAGACATGGTAGTACTTCTTCTTGGGAATGACCATGAAGTTTTTCAATTTGTATATTGTGGTCGCCATCAGTTCTACTTGAAACCGAATTGCGAGGTTTGCCAAAATAAAACCTTGAAACTGCATTTCCCTGCAGTCGTATTGATACGAAAAAATCAGTGTTGTATATTTAGAAGAAATAGATTTTAATGTACCTTGGAGTCAAAGAGGAGGAATTCAATGCCTTTAATATTCTTCTTGTACGTATTTAAAAGCTTAGAAAAATTATAAGGAACAAAAAGAATTTAAAACAAAATGGGCTTAAAAAGGAAAAGCACATCAAAAAGAGACCAAGACATACAAAATCGAAGGCCTAAAATTCTGCAATTGTAGATTCGAGATAGCTGTGAGCATTGGTCATATATTCATATTCTTTTGTTTTTTTTTTTAATTTTCCATGCTTGTGATTTTGATACATAAATCATACTATCTTTTTCTATTTTCAATGTCATTTTAATAGATTTTTTTGCTTTGCTTGTATTCATATATCAAATATTATATCTATTGTAGCTTAGTTGTTTAACACTATAAAAATAATATAATAATTTTAATATTAAAAATATTCTGAAGCATCAGCACAAAAAAATTGAATGACATGTCAGTGTAAAAGTGCTTTTAATAAACTTTTAACAAAAAAATTCTGTGATTTATAGAAAGTAAATGATGTTACCTTTCTCAATAGATGATATATTAAAGAACTTATAAGCTAGTCATTTTTTTGGGACTAATATAAATTGGTCACTAAAAACATATAAGTTGTAAAATGTAGTCCGTGAATTATGATTTTTTACTTTTTTTTTGGTTACTCTCTGTTGTTGCTTCGTTTGGATCACTGCAAAAACTCATAGTAAAGGAATAATTAAACGAACAAATATGGGAGCTATAGATATTAAAATCAATCAAACAATTTTCAAAACCCGCTTAGCAATATAATCTCGAAAGGAAAAAAGGAAGACAACAAATTTAAGGGTAACACAAAGAAAAAAGAGTTATTCAGATTGTTGTACTTAATAAAGTAAGGGTCGAGAATATTTGACATTGATGATCTTCTAGGAAAACGTTAGGGGTTGTTTTTTCACTTGAACCATATTAGTTTGAGACAAATGAGAATATAAGAAATCTCTAAAGATTAAACAAAATAGAAAAATACTTGCAGTAGGGAACGTTAGAAAATTGGAAGAGAAATTTTTGTGATTAATTTCAGTAACATTTATGACTTTTAAATATATTGTGGATCAATGCCCATTTAATTTCCATCGATTTTTAATAAAACTAACGCTTAAACGTAGAGCGTAAAATGTTTAAAAGGTGAATCACTAAGTGAGATTTTTAAGAATTGTTTTAGAAAATTTATGCTGACATGGTATCATTAGAAGAAATTAAAAAATCTGATGTGGATGGTTTAAGAGGTCTCAAAACCTTGCTTTTATTAGTACTAGGGGATTGACCGGGCTACGCCCGATTTTTAGTTTAGAAACATTGATGTGTAGTTTATTTGTTGGGTAACTTGTCAAATTTTGTGATTTGCGTTGTATTTCTGAAATGAAAGGTATGTACATCAGAAATGGATAATTTTATTATTATTTGGAATGAAAAAATTAAAGATATGTTGCCCTACATATTGGACAACTTTTATTTGCGTTAAGCCAACTTATTATGCAATCATGGTGGTAAATGTGGTTGCAGGCTAGATTATTAATGACATCTATTCCTTTGAATGTTTGAAGGCAAACAGTGCAATTTTTCAATTATGAGTTATAGTTATGAAGCAGATTTCAATCAGGATTCTGGTCTGGTTTTATTTATTATTTAAAGATCAAAAGTACATGTGTGACATTATTTGAAGACTATACTTATAATATTATCTGAAGAACAATATAAGAATATATCTTTTATGAAGTAGTATTTATTTATAAAATTATGTCATTGAAATATCCAAATTGCATAAGATGTTATTATTTTCGAATAATTAGATCGATAAGATACAATAACCTCAAATCCTTTTATAGTTTGTCTAAATTAAGAGAAAGGGAACAAATTCTAGATATCAGAATTATTAGTTGGATTGACTAAACGGAAAAATGACATGTATATAAGATATTCAACCCAATTATTTTGGATGGTATAAAAAATAAAAATAAAAAGTAACTATGGACATTCAAAAGTGGTGAATATGTATAGTTTCAATAGAAGATTAAACAACTTCATCACTGTAAATCAACGACGTGTAATATGGACATTCAAAGGTCTTTCAAATTCGAATAACGAAGATAAAGTTACATATTATATAGTCTTTGGTCCATAAATATATTTAAAATTGAAAACAAAACCTTTATTTTCAAATATTTTTTTTAACAAAATCGAAATAGACTTAGTTAATAAAAAAAGATGAAGAATTGGATGAAGAAGAAGATTTAGTTTCAGGTAATTAGAGGGTTTTGATTTATGAATGACAAAATATAGATATATAATAAACAATTAAATTTTAGTATTTTTCCATATATATAATAATTAAATTATGCTATATAAGCTAATTGATTATATAATATATTATGAAAATTGTTTATTCTAAAGAACTTTTATTTTAAAGAAACCTATTTAACTTTTTTCTTTGAGTTGGTTCATATTCAATTTAGGTTTTTCAAATATGTAAAAAAAAGAAGATAAATATAGTTAATCTTACCTTACAATAAATTCTTTTGTTTTATGCAATCTCTTTATCAACACATTATCTACACCTTGGATTAATGAAGCCATTTGCAGGTTTGTGTCATGATAGATTCAATAAACTTTGGATGACTTTATTAACGTATGTGTATTTAACAAAACACAACATTTTGATAGTAATGAATATTGAGTGGAAGTAATTTTACAGAAAGGTGATCTCGTCAACGTTAAATCAAAAGTGGTGAATATGTATAGCTTCAATAGAAAATTAAACAACTTCATCACTGTAAATCAACCGACGTGTAATATGGACATTCAAAGGTCTTTCGAATTCGAATAACGAAGATTAAGTTACATATTATATAGTCTGTGGTCCATAAATATATTTATAATGTAAAACAAAACCTTTATTTTCAAAGATTTTTTTAACAAAATCGAAATGGACTTAGTTAATAAAAAGAGATGAAGAATCGGACGAAAAAAAAAGATTCAATTTCAGGTAATTAGAGGGCAAAATCTAAATATATAATAAACGGTTAAATTTTAATATTTTTTCAAAATATATAATAACTAAATTATGTTATATAAGCTAATTGTTTACTATAATATATTATGAAAACTTTTTATTCTAAAAGAAATTTAATTATAAAAGAATCCTATTTAACTTTTTTTCTTTGACTCGGTTCATATTCAATTTTGGTTTTTCAAATATGTAAAAAAAACAATAAATATAGTTCATCTTTACCTTACAATAAATTCTTTTGTTTCATGCAATCATCTTTATCAACACAT
The DNA here is from genome assembly GCA_023374145.1 of Lepidium sativum. Classification (NCBI taxonomy): domain Eukaryota; kingdom Viridiplantae; phylum Streptophyta; class Magnoliopsida; order Brassicales; family Brassicaceae; genus Lepidium; species Lepidium sativum. The sequence continues at coordinate 8,860 of JAKUCM010002127.1, forward strand.
TATCTACACCTTGGATTAATGAAGCCATTTGCAGGTTTGTGTCATGATAGATTCAATAAACTTTGGATGACTTTATTAACGTATGTGTATTTAACAAAACACAACATTTTGATAGTAAATGAATATTTGAGTGGAAGTAATTTTACAGAAAGGTGATCTCGTCAACGTTAAAACCAAAAAAGAGCGGAAATAAGATAGAAATTATGAATAGTATGCTGAGGGACATAAAATTGAAAAAAACTTGTAACATTGAGAATGATTTTAAATTAAATCAAAGAAACAACTTGTAATGTGAGGTGAATAAGCTAGTTTAGTTGTCTAGACGGGGGCGCTTCTCGTACTTCACGTCTTCATCAGATATTTTGTTTGGATGTGTGTTTCGAGCCTTGAAAATAATTGCACAGTCAGCAAATATGAGGGTTGTTTATTCCGGACGCCTCATCGTTCAAGCCAACGTCTTTCGGAATAATAGAGAGACAGTGAAAGTTCTAGGAAGTTGTACATTGACACTTTGATATGTAATTTGCAAGTTTGGCCAATAATGTGTTTTAAAACTTTCAGGAGTTTTAGTTTTTAGTGCTTCATTGTTATCATTTCCCTGGGTAAAAAAGTAACAAAGTAACAAAGTTTGGTTATTATTTGTATGGAAGGTGTAGGTGTGTTTTTGAGGTGCAAGAGCATTGAATATACTTCAATTGAACTATTTATTTCCTAACATGTAGATAAATGTCTACACTTATAAATTTTAATCGATGTAGAAAATATTGTATTTTTTTTCTATTTTATATTTTACATTGTTTATTTTTATTTTTTTCTAATTTATATTTTTAGTTGAAGTGACTGCTTTTTGTTAGTCATTAAATAGATGATTAGTACCTAATTGAAAAAAAAAAACAGCACTTGAAATTAGTAACCGCTACTACGTCTACAAATCCCTTTAAAAAATTATTTTGCTAGAACATCAAACCTAAGTAGTATTATATATAAGTTGAGTCATTTATAATAAAATAGTTTTTTTTTCTTGACCACTAAATTGCAGTATTTTGATAAGTTAGTTAGTTTGATTATTCTTAAATAATATGTAAGTTTAGAATTTTCTACGTAAAATATTATTTATCAGTTTGGTCATTTTTAATTGGTATTTAGATTATGGATAATTTATTAAGTACAAAAATATTTTTTTCATATTTTTTAAAAGAATCTTATTCTTTTTTGTTTGGTAATTTAGATAACTCTTCTAATAATTTGGCCATACGATACAATATATTATACTTCTAATCAATATATTGGTTTAGTATAGATTACAATATAATATAACTTAATTTGATGTGAGACCTTTGAATGTCCAAATTATACTAAGTAATATGATTAAGTAAATAATAATTGTCTTTTTATTTTTTTTATTAAAAAATAAAATATTTCTAAAACAAAAGCTGATGTGGCAAGAAGATAGGAGTGATGTGGCAAGAAGATAGGAGTTTGAGAAAGATGAGTTGGATGACTCAAGAAGTTTCAAAACCTTGCTTTTATTAGTATAGATAGATATACTATACTAATTTGAAATAATTCGCATTGATATATAAAATTTATAGAATTTACACCTATATTAGGTAAGTTTTAGGTAAGTTTGTCCACATTAATTTGAAATAATTCGCATTGATATATAAAATTTATAGAATTTACACCTATATTGACAAAACATCGAACATAATGAAATATGAGACCAAATATGGGAGAAATGACTCCAGTTTTCCTGAGTGTGCTTTTGAAAAATCTCTTAATTTCGTGTCATAAGATTTGAATTATAATTAGATTTTGTTGATTTCCTGTAATAGAATTTAAATTATACGAAAAACATAAGGCAAGAGATATTGTACTAAAATTATATTAAAGAAAGTGGCATATGGTTATTGGTTCACACCAAACATGTCAACATCACAAATATATATTATCAACTCAACTCATTGCCTCCAACGACAATAACGCGTGAATATATTATATACTTTTGTTTCCAATATTATTAATTTGTAAGATACTAATTAAACATCTAATCCAAATGAAGTGGATGACATCAATTAATAACGTATTCATATTAGTATATTTATTACCCATAAAGTTTTCTAGTTGCTTCTCAAACTAAAAATATCGATTAATATAATAATCATGGGGCATGGAATATGCTTCCATTTGAATAAATTATGATTATCCCTTTAAGTAAAATATCTTTATCTTTAATTTTTAGAACCAGATTTTTTCACATCACTTACGAATTTTTTTTTAAGAAGAGAAGAACCCGACAACTGTCCAAAAAAGTGATTTGATATGAGATTTTTCCAATATATAAAATAAATTAATAAATAATTAAATTAGACATCAAGAACTATGTGGTCTTAGTTTGTTCTAAATTTGGGTTGGTACTATATAATAAGTTCAAATTCTATCTATTTTAGTGAGAACAAATTTATGGATCAGATGCGAGTTGAGGTACACAAAGGACTCAGCATATTAAAATTTAATTTGTTTTTTGACCAAAAAAATTAATTTTTTTTGAATATTTTTTATAATTTAGTAACTAACACTGAACTGTCATTAACAGTTACCTTAGGTTTACATTAACAACACATTCTTTTATGAGTTGACATAAACTTATTTTAAGTTAATACTGTTATCTGGACGCCAAAAGATATCGGTGGACATAATTAAAACACCTTTTCACAAGTTTTTCTTATAGATATTCACACAATTTTAAATTCTATTATTATGTTTTAGATATATATATATATATATATATATATATATATTGTAACAAACTTTAGAGAATAATTCTATCAGCTACAAGCATCCATAAACACTAACAAACATAACCTTCCCACATTCAATGATTCATTCTTTCCGAAAATGATTCCCAAATCTGTGTCGATCAGTGGAATATATATATATATATATATACTATTTTATTAAAATTGTGAGTGTTTATTAATTTAAAGAATATTAATTAAAAAAAGTTATAGTGTACTAGAAATTTGTTTTAAATTAAAAGATTGTGGTAATTGACAGCCTTTGGAAGTTGGTTGGAGCTCCGTTTGATATTCGTATCAGCACTCTTTCGTTTCGCTACGAGCACTCCCACTTAAAGTTAACCATGTCACTGTGCCCTGCATTCTCATCGATGTATAGTGTTAAGACTTTTGTATTGTTGCAATATTCACTCTGCCCCAAAAGATTATGACTTGTTTAAGCAGATCCTCTTTATTTTTCAACAATCACTAAAATGTGATCAGCTTAAGTTCGACTCGTGCTAAAATGTGATCATGAATGTGGATCAGATATACCTCGAGAATGAATGGTGTTGATTCCTGGACCTTTCAATTCAGTCCCCTTCTCGCTCAGCAATGAAATCCCAGCTGATGTTATATGGAACGGGAAGGCTAAAGGAGGCGACATAGGAGATTTTGCAACCTTAATGATTCTCTGACCTGCAAATTGTGAAACAAAATTACATGAACAAACAATAGTTGCTGTGACCTCGCAAATATTTTACTTTTTCATTCCATGACTTGGTGAAGTCTTGCCTGACTTGGCTTCAAGAATCAGCCTGATGGTCACAGCATGAGCCCAGTTAATACCCAATGCAGCAACAAGGTGAGAATCATATGTCCTTGTGTGTTCTTGATATCCATCTTTCGCTTTAGCTGTTGCAGAGGAAGCATATCATTAACAAAAATCACAAAACAGCAAAAAACACACATCAGTCTCTGTTTACTGTACCTTGAAAAGAATACTGACTTGTTTCATCGCGGTTTTGAGATCTAACTTGATTAGTCACAACAATTGGAATCCGTGAAAACTCAGCAAGCGATCTGGAGAGTCAGAGAGTCAATATCAATCTACAAATGAAGTGCTGATGTGAAGATTAGTAGGTACATCCCAAGCTTTGAGCTGCCATGAAAATTAGTTTGTACTTTAGGAAAGAAATATGCCAACCCAATTGATGTTGTCTCTGAGCTCCTGGTTTGTTATCTCTGAAAAAAGATCATTTGATCAAAGAAAAAAATGGAAAACAAATTACTAAGGTCACCGAGGGAGCAAAGAGTGACATAAAATTGATCAGCAAGAAATAAAAATTATGCTAACCCTGAAAGAAGAACTGTCATACTATCAATCACTAGAAGTTTAACTTGGTTTTGAAGAATTGAATTCTTGTAAACTGTAAATTAAAAAGACTAAACTTGAAATCCTGTACAATATACGAATTAGATGTTCCAACAATATCCCAGTGACGTAATTGCCAACAGCTGAAATGGACGGCAAGCCTTTGTTACCAAGTGAAACTGACAATGTTATATTCATTAAATTTGGTATGACTTACAAGCCTCACTAATAAACCGATGACGAGATTCTTACAGACATTTCAGTAAAGTTAGATAAAGATGTTGACCGCAATACAAGGATTCTTCCTGCCATCTGCACTCCGAATGTTGGATGTACGAAATCCGAAATCCGAAATCCGAAAAGACTTTACAAAAAGGCATTAACACAGAATAAACCAGATAGCTATTCCAAACAACCTCTTGTGCCATTCCTTTAAGGTGGAATACTTCAGGGAAGCTTTCCAATCCCATCTCTATTACCCTGAGGCAAATATTCTCTGACGATTTTGTGCACACATAATATTCCACGCGTAAAGTAAAACAAATTCAGTATACCTTCTTGAACTAAACTTTTCTACTCCACATCTATGTATACTACACGACCATCTAACCCTCCATACGCTGCTGGAAACGAGGCCGATAAGGCAAGTTTCATGCAAAACTGAGCAGTAAAAAGAAATTTTCACAATACGCAAGCACACCAAAGCAAAGAGTGTAGAGAAAAGATAGATAGATAGATAGATAGATCGATAAATACAGAAGCCTGTTACTGATATGTCAAGGATCAATCCGAAATGTTACTACTTTCAACTAAACTATACAACAAAACTATTCTAGTTCAAACAACAAGCACTACGAAATCTTCAATCTCATAAGAAACTACCTGTGATTTACCAATACCAGGTGGGCCAACTAACTCGGTAAGAACACCACAAGGTATTCCACCGCATAATGTTGCATCTAGACCTCTCAAATGGGTAGGAAGATGACCGGATAAATGTTCGTTTTCGACTTTTCCTTCAAAAGATCGAACCTTGAAAACATTAAGTGAAAAACAAGGACTTTAGATTAGAAATGACTCTAAGAAAACATAACTATACAAATTGTAGCAAAACAAGAGCTTTACTGATTGACATGGAGGAGAAGCAGCTTCACTGATGAGAGTAATCGCTGATTTGATCTCTTTCATTCCAACGTCAAGCAGCTCCATTAGCTCACATTCCGTCATTGACAATGCATCCTGAATCTCCACAAAATAGATTCAAATGGGTAAATTAAATGTAATAACCTAAGAATCTCTCATCTATAATTTCCAAAATTTTAACACAAAAAAAACGAAATTAGTAAACTCTCTGGGATTAAGGTCTTATTAAGTTAGCATTCGAACCAATCGATTTCACTAACTAGGAACGAAACGCATAGAAATGATTGAATTTCAGTCGGCAAAAAAAGAACAGATATATAGATTGAGAAACCTTGGCGGTGATGATGTTTCTTGCGGCGAAGATACTAGAGATCTTTTTGTGAAGGCCCATTGCTCCGATGAGCTTGTTCGCCATCTTGTTTCCGTCTCCGACGTCGGGAAAACTGTTTGCCCTCTCTTTCTCTCTCCCACCAAATGGCAAATCCTGACTTCTCTTGGGTCAGGTTCTCAGAGCATTGGGGTATCTAATGAGTATCTTAGATCCATTAGGGTATTAAAAAATGATTAAAAGAATTTTTGGCTAGGACCGGTTCTTAATTAGGAGATTTAAGAACCGGTCATTGCCTTTTCGACTCTTTGATAGTCTTCGACTCTTTGCTTCTTTCTTCGAGCCACAGAGATCGTCGTGAGGTATTATTCTCGTTGTTCCTTCTCCTAGTGTAAGCCTAGTCTTTGATTTGTTGAATATAGGGTTCGTCTTCTATTAGAGCCGCTCTCAAATTCCTTGGAAGCAAGCTTCTTCGATATCGCATTTCTCAGGTTAGTCTCCATTTATATTAATTGCAGAGATCTTCATATTTTGGAATGAACAACTCTGTCACTGTTGGTGATTTGTTTGGAACCCGGCACAGTGCTTTAGTAGCTTCGTTTGTGGGAAGATTTGAAATTTCTTTCGTGCTCTGAATATTAGGCTAGAGAGTTCTATTTTATGTTGTTGATATTGAGTCAAAGTTTTTGATTTCCACCATGTCTCGTAGAAATTGGTTTGGGATATAGTAACGGTTTAGTTTAAGATTGAGAAATCAATATTTGATGATTTAGGATTCTGTGTCGACTTGATTGCGTTTAGAAATTAGGGATACGTACACTTGATTGCCTCCAGACTCAGATGTTGTAACGAACCTGTGGATAATTATTGGGATGATGATGAGGTAATAGATGAATTCTATAGAGGTGCAATGCCAAATTCGTTGTCTGATGAGGCTTTGGTTAGTGACTGTACAAAATATATGTTGTGGAAGAATCAGATTTTCATGAGAATGACTAGCTGTATCTATTTTTGGAACTTGCAATCTTCTCTGCAACTGAATCAAGTACCAATGTGTTTTGTTTGTCTGGAAGACCACATAGGCTGTTCCTATGCTCTTGTAAGGCAGACAACGATCAATTTCCGCATCACTCCTTGCCATTCATACTTAGTCCAATGATATACTTTCTTACGCTTCTTTTCTCTTCGTTTGCTTGTTTGCAGGGCATAACCTTTGACTTTGACAACGAGATGGTTGCAGATGATGATGAACGAGAAGCCCTACAAGATATTGTGAACAATACTAAGTTAAGTGAAGAATATTATAAATACATGATTATGTAATATGTATTTATAATTTTTAATTTCATAAATTTTTCAATTAAACTTTTTTAAGAACCCCTATTGGGTTTCTACCAATGGAACCCAATAAAATTAAAATTCTATCTTGGATTTCTTAACTTATTTTATTTTTTTATTTTTAACCAAAATATTGTAAGAACCCCATTAGGGGTTCTTATCAATGGAGTTGGTCTCATATATACATTTTAAAATTGAATTAAAGTTAAATACACTTCTCTCAATGAAACTTAATATTCTAAAAATACCATTTTTACTATTTACTTAATTAATTATTTTTTTGACAAATAAAAATAATTATGTCTCCTATGTGGTTCGTTTTTTCTCCTTTCAAGCTGAAACACGATATGCATCACCACTAGTTTCAGAGATTGTTTCTGAGACGAACTGCTGCATGGCATGCCACTACCGTCGTTTGTCATTCTCTACAACTTCATTCTTGATTTGTATCTCTGCATTGAGATTAAAAAGGTTAATTGCAAAATCAATTTTTACCTTGAAATTGATAATTTTGTTTTGGTTATTTGGTAGAATAGGTCGAATAAGACTTGAAATTAGTAACAATTGGAATGTATAGGCTGAAACATAGTGTATTATATATATTAAAACTGTCTAAATGATCAAATATGAGTTGATATGAGTTGTTTTTCGCGATAGTTAAAGTAGTAAAACTCAATCAGTTATATGTTAATGAATCAGTTATACATAACTGAATCAGTTATACGTTACATAATTAGTTATACATTAGTAAATCAGTTATACGTTACAAAATCAGGTTTGTGTCTTGTTTTGCAGGAACACTGTCATTCTTGTTGTATCTCACCGGAAGCAGCTTCATTCTTGTTTTGCATCTTCCACATTGGACTTGAGAAGAAATTTTGGTAAAATAGTTGAAATTGAAAATTCTGCTATTTTGCTATGCTTATTGAGATGCTTATTTGGTAGAATTTGGGTCGAGTAGGAATTTATGGGCTGAAACATAGTGTTGTGTATTTTTGAACTGCCTAGACGATAATTTGTGTTGAGATGAGTAGATTTCGTGATAGTGATAGGTAAACTAGTAAAACTACATGAGTTCTACATAACTGAATCAGTTTTTTCTGTTTGTTGTAGTAGGACATTATGATCGCGAAAGTCGTGATATGGTTTAAATGCAACGACCGCATTAGTTGTATATTGATGAAGCACATAGTAAAGGATATCACTTTGTCGGTGATAGAAGATTGTCTATATGAAAGGCTTGGTTTAGATGAAAATAAGGTTAGATTGCAATTATGATTCTACCAACCTACGGTCAGAGATGAGGTTGAAGTGACTATTTGTGATGATGTGGACGTGTGTGGTTATCTAGCCTACATTGATGAATGTAACCGTAGTACATCAACATTGCTCGTGGATATCATAAGTAGATCGGAAGAACCTGGGGAAATAATGTCGAGACAAGTGTCGAGAGCAGTCCAAAGCTCTGTTGGTTGTAATGATAGTGAGGGAGTGGCAACTGCTATTATTGTGTATTCTCCACTAGTTAGAGAGGATGAAATCGAACCACAAGATGGAAGTGTGGATATTAGTTTTAAGAGATCTGATATTGGTGATGTCTATATAGAACTTCCACCCGTTGTAGAGAGTAGTCAGTTCGTAAAGGAATGAGAAGATGGTTTAGGTTTGAGTTTGCATCAAAAATTTGAAGATAAGAAGACATTACAAGAAGTAGAGGATAAAGGATCATTTGTCAACAACTTTTTTTTTGCTATTAAAAAATCTGAACCTTGTTGGTTGTAGATTATATGTAAGAAAGAAGGCTGCAAATGGGGTGTACGAGCATCAAAGATTAGAAATATGAATATTTTCAGGATTATAAAGTACACAAAGTTGCATACATGCTCTCGGGCTAGTCAGAGAGAGAGTAGTGGCACGAAGAGGCAATGCACACCAGAAATAGTTGCAAGTATTTTGCAAGAGGATTTTCCTGGACAAATGAACACTCCAACTCCTTAAGTTATCATGGGTCTTGTGAAGACAAAACTTCGCGTGCGTATATCTTACTCCACCGTGAGGAGATAGAGAAAACTTGCTATTGATAGGCTGTATGGCACTCCAAAAGAAAGCTATAAAATGATACATTCCTATTTGTACGGGTTACAAAAGGTAAATGCGGGTACAATAATACGGGTGCAAGTAGATGAGAATGAGAAGTTCAAGTACCTTTTCATAGCTTTCAGAATTAGCATTGAGGAAGGAGATGAGGAAAGTGATTATTGTAGATGCAACATTCCTCAAAAATGTATATAGTGGTGTATTAGTTTTTGCCAAAGCTCAAGCTTCTAATCGGCACCATTATCCAATTGTGTATAATGTATTCGATGGAGAGAATGATGCTAGTTAGACATGGTTTTTCCAGACTTTGAAGATAGTTACATCAGATTCTTCTGAATGCTATTTTTAAGCGACACGAATGCAAGGCTCACTGGCACCATACCTAATGTGTATCCAGAAACCCATCACGGGTACTGTATATAACATATGTTACAAAATGTGAGAGCTCATGCTTCTGATACCAACAAAGCTATAGTTGGTTGGAAATTCATATATTTGATTTCAACCGTGAATATAGTTTGTTTGTGAGTAGACTCCCGTCTGCAGGAAAATATTTGGAGGAGAGTATTGTGAAGGAAAAATGGGTTAGGTGTGTCTTTCCGGGAGAAATGTACAATATCAACACAAGCAACATTGTGGAATCTATGAATTGTGTGTTTAATGATGCAAGGAAGTTCTCCCTAATACCCATGCTTGATACAATCCTAACAACATTTTTGAAGTGGTTTAGTGATCGTCGGATGGAGACAAAGAAATGTACGATCGAAAAAAAATTGGTGTCATATGTGGACAACCTAAAGCATGATTCATGGGCTGGTGCCGAGAGGTTGATTGTTATGGCAATAAACACCTTTTGATTCGATATCGTTAGTAGTGATGGAAATGCTTTTTTTTTATTGAGACATGTGCAAACCTAATTTCGTTGGTATATAAACAAAAAAAGAGAGACATTTTTCTCTCTTCCTCACTTGTTGTCTCCCTCGTCTCTTGACTTCTTCTCGCCTCTCCTCTCTCGACTTCTTCTTTCAATGCTCGCGACACTTTCTCTCTCTCGTCGACAATGCCTAAAAAAAATGACCATGCTTGAAACAAGATTTATTTCAAATGTCGAGTGTAAAGGGTGAGAACGATGTTTTTTAACTGATATATCTAGATATCTATTGTAACTAGTACTACTTCTTTAGTCTAAGTGATGTTGTTTCCACACACAAAACGATGACCCCCACAGAAAAATAAGCTGGGATCAAGTTATACAAGGAGACTGTGAGAACCTGAAATATAGTATCGAGGAGATGAAGAAGAAGATGTTTTGAGTGGGTGATGATTTGGTTAAGCAAAGGGTAGAGGTCGCGGTGCATAATACAGAGATCTTGTTGCTGAAGAAGGAGGTGAGGGAGCACAATGCGGTGATTGCTAAACTTGTGGAGAAGGTCGAAAAATATTTCGGTCCTTTGTAAAATTTTCAAATATTTCGAGTGATGTTAATCTAAGTATATAACCATAATAATTATAAGTTTCAAGTAAATTAACATGACCTTCAACACTTAAACATGTTTGAAACAAATATACATAACCTTAAATTACTTAAACACACGCCAACTTAAATATGTTTTAACTTAGATACACTACCAAATTGTTCACACCTTTTTTGCCTTTGCCCTAGTCACTGCCGAATTTGGGTCATAATCCGCCGTGTGCTTACTTGTTCCCAGCGCGGATACATTACCTTTAACTGTCAACCACAAAATCATGCATATCCTTATCCTCTTCTTTTGTAATTTCACCCAACATACTACGTTCTTCATATGTACGTGGAGAGAGGGTACTAACAATCTTCTACAAAAGAAATAAATAAATGAAAAGCTGTAATTAGACAAATTATAAATAATTAACTGTAATTATACAAGATAAACTAGGATAACTATCATAGTTTTATCAAGGAATTTGTTGATGGTAGGAAAAGAATATTCTTTCATGTTAAGTTGCTGGAACTTGGACCTGCATATTCGAGGATCAGATGGGTCTGCGTCTGGACCACACATTAACTACAACCACAAACATAGCAATTGTAAGTAACATCACACAATTATTGATAAATAAAATTACCAAATGTAAACTAATCTCAAGAGGAAGCAAAACCAGGGATCACCCACCTCGTACCCAAGATCTTGCCTTTGAAATGTTTTATTGTGTGCTTGATCTCGAGAAGCATGTGCTCGAATGTCCATCTGCCCAAGGAAACTTGTAACAAAAATCAAGATCATCCACATCTCTCAATAGGAATGTATCTGACAGTTCAGTCTCGAGATCAAGGTGTGCCCTCTGAGTCCGTAGCGGATCGGGACACCGTTCACAATGAACCAAGCTTCGTTTTTGGTCTTCGTCCAAACGGTTTGTAGCAACAACGTATGTATGCCCATGGGCATGTGGTTCAGACATATGTAATATATGTCGGAACTGCAGATGATTGTTGAACCATTTCCTCTCAACATATGTCAACGGAGGCCTCAACCCATTAAAAATGCTTTGGTTTGCTTAATGAAGCACCGAGTGAAGTACATATCAGCAGATAAGTGGGTAGTCACGGACACATATTTAAACAATTATCGAATTAATATATATACAAAGTTATACAAGATGTACGAAAATATAGTAAAACTAACTATTTTTACGAGTTATACCTATAGCCAAATAAATTCACCACAAGCACAACCTTAATCCAACTCACCAACTTAAATATCATACCAACTAAGCACAATAATAGCACTGAAATATACATAACATTTTGTCTTCTAACACTTCATCATTTCCTCTTATAACTTCCTCACAATCTCGTTCCCCTTCCTCATATTCTTTCTCATTAATACTTCCCTCATGTTCATGGTTTATATCCTCAACGGGTACGGCATCAACATTTCCTCTACCCCTACCTCGTGATCATCTACCTCTACCTCTTCGTGACCCTCCTCTAGTTCAAACCATGTATGCAAGAAAAAAAATATGAAATACAATCTCCATAAAAGATTAAACAATCGATCTTCTACACTATCTAAACAAAATCGATAATCTACAATATCTCAACACAATATCCACAATATATCAGTATCGAACATCAACACTAATTTCTAAATACAACATCCGCAAATATTCTAATCAATCATCAACAACTATCAATTTTGAAATAATAACATAACCGAGTGGCAAATTATAACCATTTGATTAATAATATTTTAATCCCAAAACTGAAAGCTATTGGAGATGAAAGTCTCTTGGTGACGAGAGCTATCTATTCTCATTCAAATATATATAGTAGATTGTTACAATTAGTTAGGGTAGTCCCATAAGACTAGGAAGACTATACAATATCTTAACAAACTAAACTAAGAATATTATATATTCTATTAAAAAACCAATGAAATCCAAAACAAAACAAAAACATAGAGAGTAGGGGATTGGATCGGGTTCGAGGGAGTGGGTCGGATAACCCGAGATAAGAGAGGATACATTAATGTTCGAGTGGTCAGGTAATTTTGAGGAGTTTTTGGTGGGTTAAATACGTCATTTTATTTATTTTTCGATTTTCTTTGAATTTTTTTTTTAAAAAATTCTATTTCTTTAGTGTGTTTTGAGATTATGCTGGAACTCATATGTCGTTCCGAGACAATTTTTCACTTCTCTTAAGCTACTATTTTGGGCCTGAATAAATATCAAAATGACCAGGCTTGACCCCTTAATAATGGTTGGTTGGACAGGATGAATGGTTGGAAGTAACTTATTTGAAATGAATTTTCCTACGAATGGAGGAAGCTCTTTTACCTTGGTGATACAATAATTGATGCTTTTGGCCATGAACTATACGGTATGGGCTATGCGAATGAAATTAATGTTTCAACTGCATAAGGTTTAGGAAACGATTAAAACAGAAAGTGACGAAGGAGAAAAGAAGAGCTTGGCAAAAGCTCTATTGTTTCAATTTATACCTGAAAATCTTATCTTACAAGTTGGAGACTTAGAAATTTCAACAGAGGTTTGGGAGGCGATTAAATCTCGTCATGCAGGAGCTGAAAGAATTAAGGAATCTAGGCTACAAACCCTAATGTCCGTGTTTTAGAGGATGAGAATGAAGGAAACCGATACAATTGATGAGTTTGTTGGAAAACTTTCAGAGTTAAAATCGAAGACAATGACTCTAAGAGAAACAATAGTGGAATCAAAAGTGGTAAAGAAATTTCTTAATAGCTTGCCAAGGAATAAATATATTCACCTCACGGCTGCCTTTGAGCAAGTATTTGATCTAAAAAAGACAAGCTTGAAAGACATGTTTAGAAAATTTGAAGCTTATGAAGAAATAATTAGTGAAGAAGTGCAACAATTTGAGGATCAAGGAAAAATCATGTATGCTAATATGGAGTACCAATCTCAAGAGAAATATGGACAAGTTAGAGGTAGAGGAAGAGGAGGTAGAGGAAGAGGAGGTCGAGGAAGAGGTATAGGAAGAGGACGAGGTAACAATGAAACTAATCAAGTGAATAAAAGCTACAAGAATGATTTGTCTCAAATTTTGTGCTTTCGGTGTGACAAGAAAATACACTTTGCCTCCAAGTGTCCTGATAAACTCATTAAGCTACTAGAGGCTTATGAAAATGAACCACGTGGAAAAGTTGAGACTCAAGAAGCCGAGGATTTATTCGTGCATGAAGTAGTACTACTTAATGAAAAGAATATGAAGCCAAAGGAATATGAATCGTATAATGGAAAACTTTGGTATTTGGACAATGGAGAAAACAATCATATGACGAGAGATATATAATTCTTCTCTACATTTGATGAAAAAATCATGGGAAAGGTAAGGTTTGAAGATGATTCTCGGATTGTCATATAAGGAAGAGGTTCAGTTAATTTTTATGCAAGAATGGCGACAAGAAAGATTTATCGAATGTCTACTATATATCGAGTTTAATGAGCAATATGTAAGCCACAATCAAGCTACTGAAAGTTGATGTGAGATTAGGATGAAGGAAGAGTACCTTCACCTATATGATCATGATGGAATGCTGATGATCAAAGCAATGAGATAGAAAAATCGACTCTACAAAAATCACATGGAAGTTGATGTAGAAAAGTGTTTCTAACTTAAAATACTCAATGAAACAATGAAGTGGCATGCAAGACTAGGGCATATTAGAATAGAGATAATGAAGACAATGGTAACAAAGAATGTGGTGACAGGAGTTCCAAAACTTCAAGTTGAAAAAGGAGCATAATTCTTCATGTTTACTTGAGAAGCAAGCTAGAAAGTTTTTTCCTCATACAATTTTGTTTCAAGCTAAAGAGGTACTAGAATTGATTGATGATCATTCGCGATTCATGTGTTCAATTCTCTTGAAAGAGAAATATGAAGCTTTTGATAAGTTTAAGGCTTTTAAACTTATCATTGAAAAGGAAACGTGTATGAGTATCAAGATGTTTCAAACTTGATCACCTTAGAGTTTTTGGGTGCTAAGGTTATGTTAAAATAGAAGGTCCATATCTAAAGAAGCTAGATGATCTATTTCATGTCCTATTACATATAAGTATTGAACTGGGTTCAAAAGCTTATCGTCTGTTGGATCCTACAAGTCGGAAAATTATTGTTAGTCGAGATGTGGCTTTCGACGAAAGAAAAGGATGGAAGTGGAATGATTTAGAAGAAAGGAAGGCTGAAGATTCTCAAGGGATAACAATAATTCTTGGTGACTTTATTATAAGAGAAGAAGAAGAAGATGAAGGGGAAGAGATCATCGAAAAAGAGGAAGAGAATCATGATGTTAGTTAATCTTAAAGTATAGCTTAAAGAGCAAGCAATCTCAGAGATAGAATTAGTTAGTTATTTAGAATTTTTCTAAATATTCTATAGTATCCTATTTCAATTTGGAAAAGTTAGAATTCATAAATAGAGATGTTGAGTTATGACATCCTATTAAGAGATATTATTATTGTTTGAGAGTTTTGGTTTTGAGGGGATGTTCCAATGCTAAAAGAGAGTAACTCTTTTATAATCTAAAGTGTTAATGGATTCTATACAATGATAAAAAAAATTTTCCATTTTGACTTCGGAGGTTGTTATGTTGAACCAACAAAGGATATCAGTGAAATTCGAAGAATGCTATTATTTACACATTAACTTTTATTGAGGATATTACTTACTCGATATTAAAAGAAAAGATACGGAAGAAGCTTGGTATAGATAAAGGCTCAAAGACGAAACTTAGTTACATCCAGTTGGTAATGGAAGCATATAAGAAATCATATATTTTTGATGATGAGGATGTCGAAGGTAATCAAAGTATCATGAATGTGGGTCAATTAAGAAGCTTTTTACATTTTGAAGTAGATAAGTGTTGTGAGGAAGATGTAAGATTGGGGTTGTGAAATTCATTTGGAATGAATCTTTATGGTGAGATGGTTTCAAATGCTAGAGCTAACAATGCGATTACTTTATTCGAGGAATAGAAGGAACATGATGATCCCTTAGAGATTGTCGGTACTGGAGATGGTGTGAATATTGGTAGTTAAGAATTAATATTGAATGAGTACGTGGAAGTTTATAGTTGTGGTTTTAATCAAAGTATTGAACTTCCTTATGATAGACAGGTTGAAGAAACTCAGTTATAGAGGAATGGGAAGACGTTACGGGTCTAGAATTGGGCTAAGGGTTCGTGTGTAAGAAAAAGTCCAAAATTTAGTGTTTAAAGCATCACAAAAACGCTTTTATGACTACGATGTGTTAAAATCGGATATTTGGAGATATGTAGTAACTAGATGTCGCAAACAAGGTTGTGAGTGATACTTACGAGTGTCACGACAACAAGGAAGTAAAAGTAGTTGGTCGGTTAAAGTATATCGGAACATGCATTCTTGCTCTCGGGTAACAGAGAATACATCAAACGCCAAATAGAGAGCATATTCTAATTTAGTTGCAGATGTTGTTAAAGAGGATTATCCTAGTCAATTTGATACTCCATTTGTTAAATCTCTTATTAGTGTTGTGCAAACAAAGGTTGGATTGAAGGTGTCGTACGCACCGCTTTGAGCGGGAAAAAAAAGTTTCTACTATAGTGCGTGGTAGTCCAGAAGATAGTCACAAGATGCTGCCTCCGTATTTTTTGTCTTATAAGACGAATATTGGCACTAAGACGAGTTTGGTTTTGGATGAGGAGCAACAATTCAAGTATTTATTTGTCATATTGGAAGCTTGTATCGAGGGGTTTAGAGCCATGGGAAAAGTGTTTATTGTGGATGCAACTTTCCTTAAAATTGTATATGGTAGTGTTCTTATTTTTGTCACAGCTCTGGATCCAAATCATTATCATTACCCGATTGTGTATATTAATTATCAATTGGGTTTTTGATAAACGTAGCATGGATACTTCATTACAACTCCTGAAAGAATGCCGAGGGTTAACAAGATAAATCCAAAACTAATAATGCGAAAATTTTGTTGTTGCTGATGGTGAGAAAGATGCAAGCTAGAAGTGGTTTTTCACTATGCTGAAAACCATGATTAGGAATTGTTTTTTAGTGACATAAATTTTAACTTCTATCAGTGCAATTAGTGAAGTGTATCCGAGATCGTGACATGACTATTGTAACTTTCACCTATCTAAAATGTGAGAGCAAAGACTTGTAACGTCCAAAAAAGATTGTTACAAAAACATTTAGGAAGTCGGCATAAATATATATAGTGGTTGAGTTTGAGCCTGAGTATGTGGAATTTAGGTGGATTGATGGTACATAATAGTTTTGGACATTTAGATTCGCGATCCTACCTTGAATGGATTGTAACAAAATTTTGCTTTTGTTTAATTTTCCTTTAATTTTCCCTTTATGGGGTGCATATTAACTATTGTGTATCTTGAAATTCATCAGGCCAACCAGTCGAACACGAGTTTGATCCTACTATTATATGTTTCCTTTGTTAATTATGCAGTAATTGTTATTGTGTCATCAATCTTCTTAAAAGGGTTGGTATGCTCTTGTTCAATGTAATTAAAACAATAGATGTCACACTTTGGCTATTTCCTACGCAAATAATTGTATTTTATATTTGCAATTGGTCGAATGTTAATGTATGCTCAACTGTACTTTTTGTAAGGGGAAAGATATTGTAGCTATTTTCCCAAACAAATTTGTATTAAGTTTGAAATGACAAATGATATTGGTCTAAATATGTGGACATAAAGTCAACTACTTTTGTTTTTATATGTGTATATGCATTATATAAAGTCAACTAATTTGCTTTTGAGTAGTTTATATCTTTTTGAAAATAAACATACTAATAAGATAACATGATTTTATTGTTTTTTTTCCAACGACAAAATATGACAATATAAAGAACATTAGAATTCTGGTCCTACCCTCTCGGCTTCGCTACAGACCTTCCCGACATGCCCGAGCTAACCCATCTACCTTGTAATTCAGCAATCTCGGGATAACTGATAGAGTGCAGCTTCTGAAGAGCGATTGCAGTCGAGTATAATCCTCCTGATACGTCTCGAAAGCCGGCCAGTCCTCTGGATGCTGAAGAATATGCCACACCGATTCGCAATCAGTCGAGACCTCAACCACCATCACCCGCCTCTTCAGTAACGCCTCCAAAGCCCGAATGACCCCTTGTAACTCTGCGTGCAACGGCGAAAGGCACCGGAGTGCTCTCTCAGATCCCGCCAATTCCTCCTCCACTGAATCTGAAAATGCTATCCAACCAAAACCCGAAAATGGGTCGGCTGCTTTCCAGGAGGCGTCCACATAACACTTATACCTGATGAACGACTGATTAGCTGTGGTAGGGAAAATCGAATCCGACTTGCAACTGTCGGTCATAGACCTCGACGAGTCTATCAGGAACTTACTTCTTTTTCGGACCCTAGACCACTCCTCATGATCCAGGAGCGCCCTTCGTAATACTAATCTAGGGTCTACATCACTATTCGAAAAATAAAAAGCATTACGTGCTTTTCATATATGCCATATAATCCAAGGAAAAGCTTCCCCCTCCAGTTGTTGTGAACTTCGCGAGAACAAGAAATCCAAATTTTACCACATAGAATCCCTCGGAAACACTCTTGGTGCCGAAGGAATTGGGGATAGTGCCCATACTTGGCGGGCTGGTGGACAGTCAAAAAACACATGCATCATTGACTCTTGGTCTGCCGCACATCTCAGACATCTTGGATCCCCTCCTAAGCTACGTCTGGTCAGATTCTGTAAAACAGATATACTGCCTGTCAAAATCTGCCATATAAAATGGTTAATTTTTTTTGGGCAATTTAACTTCCAATTTTTCAGAAAGAAAGAATCCAGGGAAGGCCCCATCTGTAGCTGGTTCTCCCCTGGAACCCCTCCACATAGTGCATATCCTGACCGAACCGTATACCGGCCAGTCTTAGTAAAATACCACCTCCACTTATCTACACCATCCACTTTAGGGATATGTATAGCCAAAATTAGTTGATCATCTCTAGGCTCAAAATACTGACGAACCAAAATCTCCTTTCACTGGCCCGTATTACGATCGATAAACTGATCGACTGTTATATCCGGAAAAACATGTAAATCCGAGCTTACAGCTGGACGAGGATACACATCCGGAATCCATGGGTCTATCCATACCCTAGTCGTACTGCCATCACCAATTCTCCTAATAATACCCCTATTGACTAAGTTTTACTAGCCATAATGCTCTGCCAACCATACGAGGATCCACCCTTTTGTTGGGCATCCAGTATTTACCTTTCATTACTCTAGCCAAAAGTGTATTTGAGAACTCTATAAGTCTCCAAAATTGCTTTGCTATTAGCGCCATATTAAATTCTTCTAGTCTACAAAAACCCAAACCACCTTCTGGTTTAGATCGGCACAAATTCTCCCATTTTCTCCAATGTATTCCACCTGATGTAGGCGAATTTTCCTACCAAAATTATGCAATAGCAGCCTGCACTCTCTGAAGTAGTACTTTGGGGAGCTTGTAACAACTCATCGCATATGTTGGCAATGCGGTGAGTATCGACTTAATAAAAATCTCCTTGCCCGCTCGCGATAGAAATTGTGTCGTCCAATTAGCTATCCGGGCTTCCAATCTCTCCGCAACATAAGCACAAATTTGGGCTTTTGATCCACTCAGACTCCTTGGTAGTCCTAGGTATGATCCTAGCCCTCCCGTGTTTTGTATTCCCACAATAGTCCGAACAGCTTCTATGTTCGCCTGAACTACTTTGTGTCCAAATTGAATCGAGGACTTATCAAAGTTAATCTTCTGCCCCGAAACCGCTTCATATTCATTGAGAATGCGAAGTATCATTCTGGCCTCCTCTACAGTAGCTTTACAGAAAAATAGTGTATCATCTGCAAATAATAAATGGGACACTGCTGGACTGTCCCGTGCTATCCTAATACCCGTTAAGAGACGTTGTTCAACAGCTTTATTTATTTTGGCAATAAGTACCTCTGTACACAATATAAACAAATATGGTGAAAAAGGGTCACCTTGTCTTAACCCCCTCTTTGGTACAATTCTACCCCTGGGAGCCCCATTTACCAAGACAGAGTATTCAACACTAGATATACACCACATAATGCATCTAACCAATTTCTCACAAAAACCTAATCTAATCAGCAGAGATTGTATGAAATTCCATTCCACTCTGTCATACGCCTTACTCATATCAGTGTTTATGGCCATAAAAGTATCCCTCACAGTACTATTTGTCCTGAGAGCATGCACCATCTCTTGAGCAATCAAAATGTTGTCGGAAATTAGTCGCCCAACAACAAACGCCGATTGCGTCTCCGACACTAATTTGGGTAACACTCTTTTCATTCTCAAACATAAAATTTTAGAAATAATTTTGTAACTAATATTACATAGTCTGATTGGTCTGAATTCAGTCATTATAGTTGGACGTGTCGTCTTTGGAATAAGGCAAATATTCGTTTTATTCAAAGCTTTCTCGAAATAACCTCGTTCCAAAAATCTATTGATCATTCTCACTAAATCAGTTTTAACAATGTCCCAAGAAAACTGATAAAATTGAGCCGTCAAGCCATCCGGTCCCGACAATTTATCTGGAATCATCAAGAAAAGAGCATGTTTTACTTCCACCTCATCCACTGGACGTATCAGAATCTGATTGTCTAATTCCGTTTTTTTTTGCATCTAAATCCGTAATTGGACCCAGATGCCCACCACTCGTGGAAAATAGATGAGTGAAGTAGTCAGATGCTTCTTTAACTATGTCCACCTCTTTGACCACCCATGTGTCATTCCTAGTAATTAAACCTGAGATTCGGTTTTGCACTCGTCTTTGTTTGACTCTAGCATGGAAAAATTTTGTATTCTCATCGCCTTCCTGAAGTCATTGAATTCTACTTTTCTGTTTCCAATACATTTCCTCTTCCAAATATGCCTCTTTCAATTGACCAGTAGCCTCTTCCATTTTTTGTAGATCCGGTATAGATTCACTGACACAGTTGTCGACTAATATTCTCAAATCTAATATCTTCTGTTGGCCAGATTGGACATTAATATGTATCCAATGTGAAATTTCCTTTCGGCACCTTTTGACCTTCTCCGAGAAGGAAACGCTCTGATTTCCACGTAAATTATCTAGAGCCCAACTACGTTGTACTATGTCTCGGAAACCATTTTTCCCAATCCATCTCTTATCAAAGCAGAAGGTTCAACGTTTATTCATACGTTCTTCTTTCTGAAAATTCCCAAATATTGGTCTATGGTCAGACCCTATCATCTCCAGATAATTTATTTCACCAGATGTAAATAAGTCGTGCCATAACACATTACCATAAGCCTTGTCAAGACAGCACCGGACAACCCCATTTCTTCGAAAACCTTGCCAAGACCAAATATTCCCAAGTTTCGGGAATTCTAACATACCGCAATCTTTGATCATTTGATTGAATTGATAAAACGATTGATGACTTCGTTTGACCTCTCCTTGTTTTTCATGATTTCCAGAAATCTCATTAAAATCCCCAGTAATCACCCAGGGTCCTACTCTTGTGATACCCATTAGGGTTAACCGTTCCCAGACATCTGCCCGGTTTCCTTTAACCGGTTCTCCATAAAGAAAAGTTATATGTGATCTGACATTCATTATATCTAATGAAATATCAATCATATTCATATTCTTACAATTTACATTGACTGTATAATTATCATTGTACATTAAGGTCAATCCACCACTAAGCCCATTAGGTTCCATTGTTACCAAATTACTAAAATTAAAATGCAATTGTAACTTTTCCAACAAAAAATTTTTATTTTTTGTTTCCGAAAGAAATAAGAAATCTGGTCTACAATTTTTTCAAATGTCACGTAGATAGTTTATTGATAACTTATTGCCAATCCCTTGACAATTCCAACATACAAATTTGAAATTCATAAAATTAAACTATTATGAGACCTTTTATCCTGCTCCTTATTCTTGGTGTCCTTTTGCTTACCCAACCTAGGCGTCATCCTTGGTGAACCTATTATGGCCAATTTTTTCGTGGATATACCTCTCAAAGTGTTGCCACTCGGCCTCCTAATTTTCCCACGCCAATCTGCGCTTTTGCAGCCTTCTTTGCCTTGAATTTCTACAACTTGGCAGCTATTTTCTCATGGACCCGAGCCTCTTCTTCTACTGTCAGCTCTTCTTTGCTGCTCATTACAGCTTCCATGGCTATCTCCTACAAAATTTTCTCCTCTATATCATCAGTCTCACTCATGACTAGGTCATCTATCGCCTCCAATTGCTCCGCTGTCATCTCTGGAATTTCCTGATCGACAACTTTTAAGGCTCCTAAGTCTGCATTTTCTGCAATCCGTGAAGTACCACTAGTCTCCACTTCAGGCTCGGTTTCAGTCTCCTGAAACAAAGGTCTTCTGACCTTTTTTGCTGAAAGGAGCACAATGTTAATATGATAATAACCAACTTATAGTCTAACATACAGACTTTTAACACAACCTTTACCTTGACTGTTAACTTCGATATAGGCTCAATTATTGAGGTATCACGTCCTCTTTTGTCGCCTACACTTTTACTCTCAGCCATGTTTGCCTTAGCAGCCACACCTAGTGACTTTTTCCCCCTTTAAAGCTTTTATTACGATCTAACTATGGGGGTTTCCTACTTCTTTCTCCACTAGATACACGATTCTCAGCTTTCATTTTGTAGCAAACATTGGAATCATGTGTCATTCTAAAACACATAGAATAATACCCCTCTAGCCTCCTATATTCCAGAATGATTTTCGACTCTTTTCCCTCCTCAAAGTCTAGCACCGATGAGAAAATCAAGGGCTTGGAACAAGGCAGTTCCATTAATACCTGACCCTTGTCTACCTCTACTTTTAGGACCACACCTACCGAATTAGCCACTACTCTATAAACTTCTTCTACACGATACTCAAATGGTATACCTGTGAACCTAAGCCATAATTTAATCGTGTTTGGATAGTCTGCATCTGCCATGGGTTTCCATAGGGCATATGAGACCATCCAACCATCGAAATTTATGAATCCATATTGCAAAACACTTACCAGGTCCTCCTCAGACTTGAATTCAAATTGGAAGCGTCTGTTGCCTAAATTTAGGCCCTTAACTCGCCCCACCGGATTCCAGAACTGTGGCATCTGGAAGATAAACGTATCAAAATTATGGACCTGAGGATTCAAACAACACCCCATTAGCACTTTCGAACTTCTGGATAATAAGGCAGCATTATCTATCTTAGGTATTTTAATTTTTAAAACTCTAGGTGGAGACTTTGCACTCATAGTTTTCGTTTTAGCGTTTATGTTTCACATCGATTTATTAAAATCTTTGCCTATACTTAACGCATAAAAAATCAGTTGAGCTACTTGAGAAAGCTTCTGGTTCGATTTAGCCCTATTTAAAGACCCCAAATATAGATAATAACTATTTGAAAGTTAGTTATCTTAAGCAACTCCTCCCTAACTTTTAGGGAGATTTGCAGAAAACTTGTAGATAAGATCTCTTGAAACAGCCTATTTAAATTTGAAAACCCTAAAACTAGGTTTGTGAATCTATCTTTTATCATCATTGAAGACTTAAGCAATGAGAATCTACAAACCCGCCTAAACAAAGGATTATCCAAAACGAACCAACCTCTAGAAACTTCAGCTAACACCTATTTGGCAACTGACATTTTCCTAGTCACTTGATCTTGATCAGCTACGGTCTTGAGAACTCGTACCAAGCTGAGGTCGATTAATCTCTTGCTCCACTTTACCCACCTGCACAGTAGTAATTCCCTATTAAAGGTGGTAAACAATATAAACATATGACCAGACTGATTTGCAATTTCCTCATTGAAATCATCTATACTCTTTCCTAATCCACATTCATTTGTTACTCAGTTGTAAACATGTTTTACCGAAACCTTTAAGGTAAACCTCCAAATCGAAACTGACTTAGTAGTGATAGATAAATCACTTACCAAATCCCAGCCAATCCAATGGACATGATTAATTCTCAAGTAGTCCTTCTCCCTCCTCAGAACTGTGTGGCTCAATCCCGTAATTTCATACAATCTCTGAGCCAAAATACAGTTCCATCGAGTCAAAAACAATAGGCAACTTTCTGCCAAAAACCTAATACATAACCTCTTAGAATGAATTACCAGATAACTTACTTACTTCCAACCATGCTTGGAGGTTAACAATGAACCAACTCCAAAACACATCGTGAAAAGTCCATTTCAGACTACTAAAACCCCTTCTCAGCTCAAAATTTGTGCTCACGTCAACTACAAAGGCACAACAGACAGCATTAAGTTGTATCCTTACACAATAGGCAAGAATATCTACCCCTACAAACATAATAACAACCAGAGACACTATTGAACTTCCTCTGTTTGACTCAAGAAAGTAATATTTTCTCCAACTTCTCACTTCCCAGTTTGTGACTCTAGTCCTAGAGATAGACCCAATCCTTCTGTTAAACCTATTGATTTCACCCAAGAAACTTTCCTTCGGTCTTGAAACCCTAGTATATCTATAGCCGAATCTTTCCATTTTCCAACATGATATTCCTCGGCATAAGACACAGCTATTACTCAGAGCCCCGATACTAGTCTTCCTACATCGAACACTCTTTGAGTACCACATCTCTCGGAAATTCAAGATTTCTAAACTTCGAACCCTAGAATCCTGGTTCCCGTTAAAGCCATCGCCTCTAAAGTTAATGTTACTAGAATCGACGACTTTAAATCCCCATAATTACTAGAATCGACCATTCAACTGGGTTTACCAACGGTATGAACCCTAGTTCTACCAACCAATGTACTATCAGAGATCTAAAAGGCCTCATAGACCTGTGGAAACCCCTTACCTTATCGTTGGATCTCCACCCGAAAATGAGATTCACTTTTTACATCCCCTTCCTCCAATTTTGTCTCGAAATCGAAACCCTAAAGCACCGCGACTCTTCCCCAAACCAGATTGTTCTCCTATCCTCCACCTCCACCTCCAGGACGCTCCTAGGCCGCTACCGATTCCGTCCTTGCCGCCGTTTAAAACCTTAGGGAATCGCCTCCGAAATCGCTGAAATCACCTCCACATGATTCTACTGTTCAAAATCAGGTTTTTGCAAAAGTGAAGTCTTTCTGACCATTAACATGTATAAATATAATTACAAGAAAAAAACATAATTACTTCAATAAACGAATTTTTAGGTATTTTATTATTATTTTACTAAAATTTCATTTAATTCAGAGTATGCTACTAACAATTATTTTGATACGACGACAAAAAACAATTATATTGATATTGTGATGTTCATACCAATCAGACCTAGTATGATTTTGAAAAACAAACATCTATACAGCCCAACAAATATATTATACTAATACTTAAAATGTTTACCAAGAAGAATTAATACTTAAATTGCATATGTTATTAGTTTATTAACTTATAATAATGTTCCTATGAATGACCAAGTATTTTCCTGAATGTTGGATTTAGCTAAGCAAATAAGTGATTTGAAGATAATATTTCTTTTTGTAAATATGACATCGATTACTTTTAATATTGTTCTTCCTAATTCGATTTAATGGTAATTTCATCTTTCAATACCTTTACCGGATTAATTAGTGGATCAGCCGAATTTTAATCGACATTTTTGAATGATCAGAAGAAAAAAAACTCTTGACTAATCGGATATGACAAAATTTACATTTCGATTTGTTCAGAGAAAAAAATTCATTAATAGTGTTTAATATTTTATCCAAATAATCAATGGATATCCCGAATTCTAATCGGATTCACCCAATATATCAAACATAATTCATTTAAAATTCGGACCTAACAAGTTTCTTCTTTTATTATACCCCATAATAAATGTAAATTTTCTGTATTTGATTTCAAAAACTCGATATTGTAGTTTTGATCATTTCAAATATTCGTTTAAATATATCATATCTATGATTTTTTAGAATTTTATGTGATATTTAGAGGGACAATCTAACTAAATTCCATATGTGACGACTTTGTTTCCTTATAGTACCTACAAGAAATATAAATTCCCCGTTTTTAATTTTAAGAAGTCGATTTTATAGTTACAATAACTTCAATCTTTTTAATATTTAGCATATCTATGAAATCCTAATACTAACCCCAATCGTACTCTATATACTCCATTAGTCTTTAACCCTAAAACCACTTTTCGTTGTTGTTATCTCTTCCTAATCACAAAGAAATCAACTAACAAATTTAATGGTTTCTTATACTCCATTCACAGAGCTCAGACTATTCATGACTCGATGGAGAACTTTTGTCAAAGTTCTCCATGCATGGAAACCTTCTCGTACCTATGTTGATAATGACCTCGACATGATCATATGTGATGAATCAGTACGTTTTTCTATTTTCATTATATTGCATACTTGATAACAATCTTAATATTTTTAAAGTTAAATAATGTTGCACAATTGTACATGGATCTCTTATTCATGCTACGATAAAAATGGATCAGGTTCGGAGAATCTCTTATATTATGTGCAGGAAGGTAATTGGTTGGTCATAAAGAATTTCAATGTAGCCAAATCGAAAGGTAAGTACGAAGCTACAAATCATGCTTACAAACTTAACATTAATAAAGCAAATATCATTGTCAAAGTATCTTAAAAATTGGATGACATATATTTGCGTCTCATTAATTTTTACTATCTTATAGGTAAAATTAAATAATTGAAATTATTTTCCATAGTTTAATATTAAATTTTTTCTTATGTATATAATATATATTTAATTTTCTTATAAATGTAATTAGACAAATTATAAACATTGGCTAGATGAGGTCTCTCCTGGTCAATAACAAACCGACGTCAAAGATTCCATTCCATTTCCAAGATGCGAGGTATGCTTTTTCGTTGACTAATAATTTACTTTTAATGAAATTATTTTCTAATGTATTTGTAAATTTGATTGTTAGCAATACACGTATATATCGTGTACACTATGGGAAAAGTTTGCTCAATCTTTATTTGATGCTATTGAATATTCAGATGGTAAAGTAGTTACATGCTTGATTCGATTTGTAGAAAAAAATTGCAATGGTATGAATTTCTGTTAATTTAATTATTTACAGTTATCTATATGTCTTTATTCAACAAAAACTAATAACTACATTTATTTATATTCCATGAGAACAAGTACTTATGATACATCTCAAGTTTTGATAAATTCTCAACTTCAAGTTTTTCCAAAATTTTCTCAACAGGTACAAATTAAAATCCGATAATTACGATCTCTTTGTTATATAGTAATATGTTTTTTTCGATATTTGTATAATTTTTTTGTATTATTTTCTTAATTGTATACAAACTTGAATTTTTCCAATTTGTCGGATAATGTTAATGCCATCCAAACCCATGTCGTGTTGCTGTATATCAAAGATACAGATTCATTAGCTTCTATTGAGTCCAAAAATATTAAGGACATGCTTGAGATCAAGAGGTTATTTGATTTTGGTCCATTACATCTTATATTTTTTCGAGTGATATAATCAGTTTTAATTTTACTTTTTTAACTTGTTTGCTTGATAGGTTGCTCAATATAAGATCACATGCAAGGTTTACTGCAATCGACACTGATTAGTCTTGGTATTACCTTAGTTTTCAACAATACAATAATAATGTATACATTATGCCCAAAAAGAGAATGAAGACAAATCTATAAGAGACGAAAAAGGTCTATGGTGCTAAAGATGCAAATTAAAATCAACTAATGTTGCTCCAAGGTATAATAATTTGTACTTTTTGTTTCTTTTTTTTGAATGTTTTATTTTATTTATTTATTTAAATGATAACTTTGTATTATTTATTGTTACTATTTTATGTTCAAACTCCATTTATTTACTCCAATAAATCTGGAACAACAAAATGTATGATGTGAGATAATATTGCAATGGAAATCTTAAATCAAAGTGCATTTCAATTATTGAAGAGCTTGAGGTATTTTCAATCACTTTGATTAATGTTGTTTGTTTTACAAGTCGGTGATATTTATCTATTGTAAAACATGTAACTGCGTATGTGTGTGTTTTCTTTTAGATTCAAGATCCAAAAAATCTTCTTACTCCTATTTTAAATTTGATTGATTGGAAAAGTTTCTAGTTCATGGTTAGTATTGATAAGGATAATTTATAGAACAGTAATGATACATTCAAAATATCTGACCCTAGCGAAAAAACTTGATCCAGCTGATGTGCTTAGCAATGATTCTTCCCAAGATATTAGTTCGGTTACTTCGACTCCTTTAAAACGCAAAGAAGATAGCATATTATATGATTCATATGATTAATTTTCGTATCATCAACTAAAAAATTATGTATTGAACTAACTAAGTTTGGACTTGAGGTGGTTAGAACTAAAGAATGAATTAGTATATGAAGATTAAAAATGTCTTCTTATAATTTTGATTTTTCGTTCAGTTTTTTATTATGATAGTCATTTTAAATTTTACTTTTCTTTGTTATACGTTTTATATTTTCTTTTTTATAATTTTTTTTGGTTATACACTAATTGTTCTATTACAAAGATTTTCATTATACATTATATCAATGAATAAATAATCAATCAAATTAGTTAACATTATTCTACAAATTATTTTTAATGTAGAAAAAAAAAAATACTTAATCACTCAAGCATCATTGAAATGTATAATTAAAAAATTAACTAGAGAACTTTTGTAATTAAAATCATTTTTTGTTGTCTTACACAATAGTTGCTTAAAACACATTGTTGTTAAGCCAAGATTACATGAAACAATCAATAGAAGTAGTATAGACCATTTGTTGATCTAGAGAAAGATGTTTTATTTTACACATGACATATGTAAACATATTTTATATATCTTTTCTCACCTATAAATACAAAATGATTTATTTTATAAACTACATGAAAACAACATGAATTAACTTATTGAATAGATTCAAACTCGGATAATGTTTGTTTTTGTTTTGATTGAAATTTTAATTTTAACTAATCAACAAAAAAGATATTTACAAAAATGGTGATAAAGTGTTCAAGAAAAACCAATAAGCAATAAATCGAATGATAAGGTAAAACAAAATTGAAGATTAAATCCTACGTATTTCAAACCAACATTTAAGCAAGCTTTCGAGCTTGTGAGGGGATTTGTATCGCAAAGAAGAGATGCGATTCCGGAGAGCCTTGTTTGCCATGGACTCGCGAGTTTCTTTCCCTCCACAAAAAGTATATCGACGTTTGGAATACCATCACTCTGGTTGATGGTGAAACCAAGCAGTGTAACAACCGTATCAGACCAGTCTGGTCTGATGCCTCACGATCTCAGATAACGTTATACTTACCTTAGATTTGAATTCGATTTTTTTCTTTAGGATTGAACAAACTTGAGTAGCTTTGTCTTTGAGAGTATTTTCTTTTCGTGACTATAAGTGAATAGAATGATGATGATATATATACATATATCCATACTTATATTGATGCATGTAATATTGACAACACAAGAATCAAATTTAATGACAACTTGATTTTAAAAGTCATAAAAAAATTTCTTTGGTGCAATGATTCTAACATTCCCCAACAAACACAAATTTAATTTTCTCTAATAAATATTTACTATTGTATAAGAAAAATTTACCTACTATAAATTTATTTCGGATTTTATTACATCTTTATTTTCAAAGATTTTAAACCATCAATACAATTATACAATTATAAATTAATGCCGATTTATTTTTATGTATACAACTCTGATTTATACCCTAAAACCTCATTCTATCATATGGAAAGGCGGTTCTTGATAGCAAGCCAAGAGATACCAAATGAGTTTACTCCAATTCACTTTTGAACCCTACTCTCTAATTTGTTACCAAGTAGCAGAAGATGAAAAAGTCTTTGAAAACATGAGAAGAATGTCTCCAAGGTCAAGTTATGTTGTTGGAAATGAGTAACAAGTTCGAAAATTAGATGGAATCTCCTTTTACCTGCAGATCTGTTATACCAAACATTGCTAGAGAAAGCTTCAGCAACAATGGCAGAACGAGACAATCCAAAATAACGAGTGCCACAACCTCTAGTAATGTCTAAGATTCGGCCTTCATCACTCTAATTGTCAAACCAAAAGTGATTGTTTAAACCAGAACTGATCATGACCTTGAGAAAATGATACGCCACAGGTCGGGGCTTAAGAAGTTTACGCCAAACCCAAGAGCCTTGGGAACCCAGTTTAGCATCCTAGAGAGAACCTTGTCGAAGTAAGAAATGACGAATCCAATCAACCCAAAGAGAAGGTTTAGCAGAAACTATCCTCCAAATCAGCTTCAGAGCAAAAACTTTAGAAATCTCTCTAATGGATCTAATACCAAGACCACCCTCACTTCTAGGAAGACAAATCTCTGACCAGCAGACTTTAAATTTGCTTGTAATTGTAGGGGAACCAGACCAAAGGAAAGCAGAACACATTTTCTCAATTGCATCCACGCTTCTAGTGCGAAGACGAAAAGCAGCACACCAGAAATTTGCAATACTGGAAATAAGTGACCTTATTAATTGCAATATGCCAGCATGAGAAAGAGTCTTAGAGGCCCATAAAATCAATCTGGAACGAACCTTAGCAATAAGAGGAAGGCCCAAATAACGGATTGGAAGCTTGCTGATTGAGATACCAAAATTAACTGTAGCAGAATGAGTGCAGGAGGATGCTCTTAGCCATCAAAATGGAAGATTTTGCAACTTTGATGTTGAGACCAGACATCGAACCAAAATAATTCATATCATCCAATGTACCCTGGACAGAATTAGGAGAGCCATCAGAAAGACAAGGATATCATCAGCAAATCTTAAATGAGTAAGTTTTAGCTTTTTGCAATAGGGATGATAATCAAACTTAGATTGAGCAGCAGCCTGGTTTAGGAGGTTAGACAAAACATTGTTCACAATGACATAAAGGTATAGAGAGAGAACATCCTTGTCGAATACCACAAGTACTAGAGAAAAAGCCTTCTAGATCTCCATTGACTGAAACCGAGAAAAAAGCAGTGGAGATACAAGTAAAGATCCAATGGACAAATAAATCAGGCAATCCCATAGCTCGAAATGTAGAAACCACAAAAGACCAATTAAGGGTGTTAAACGTCTTAGCAATATCAAACTTAATGGCACAGAGAAAAGAGATAGATGGCTTATAGTAATCCTTTACCAATTCAGTTGCCATCTAAACATTCTCTAGAAGAAGAATGTCCTTAACAAAGGCGCTCTGATTTGGAGAGATAGTAGCAGGGAGAATGTTCTTTAAACGGTTTACAAGGACCTTAGAAATGACTTTATACAATAGGTTGCAACAAGCAATAGGTCGATAATCCTTCATACTTGCAGCGGCTGTATGTTTTGGAACCAAAGCAAGAGTTGAAGTATCAACACCAGAAGGCAAAAAACCATAGGTGAAGAAAGATTGAATAGCAACTCTAAAGTCTCTACCAATAACACTCCAAGCATATTTAAGGAACTCCACAGGGAAGCCATCAGGACCTGGAGCCTTATTTGAAGGCAAAGAGAAGACAACCGCTTGGTTTTCTTCAGAAGAAATCGGAGCTATAAGAGTGACAGCAGCTTCAGGACGACAAGAATAGCCAACAAGAGCAGATAAATCTGGAATATCAACCGTGGGATTTTGTTGCTGAAAAGAGGTGAAATAACTCACATCTTCCTTTTTAATATCATCCAAATCAGTGAGAATAGTACCAGCTGCAAAATTTAAGCGTCAAATGGTATTCCTTGAAGTTCGAGACTGAGCAACACAGTGAAAATAAGCAGTATTTTGATCACCTTCTTTCAACCAATTAATTGGAGACTTTTGTTTATAGAACTGCTCTTCAATAGAAGCAAAATGATGCCAATTGAAGGTAGCTTCCGCAACAGTTAAGAAGGAAGAATCATCTGGCTGAAGGAGAGCAGCTTCCCGAGCTTTACATAAATCCTCAAAAGCAGATTTAGAGTGCAGAGGGATATTACCGAAATGGTACGCTTCAGATCACGTGAAGCAGGTTTTAGAAGTTTCATTTTACGATGAAATCTGTGAAGGGCAGAACAAGGATGAAATAAGGGAACCAAATGTAATGAACCAATGGTATAAACTGCTCATGAGATGAGAGGAAGTTGAAAAATCTGAAAGGTTTAAGATGACCAAGAATGAGAGTTGAGAGACGGATCAAACAACGAGTATGGTCAGAAATACCTCCAGCTTCAAATTCAACAAAAGAATGAGGGAACTTAGATAACCAGGCTGCATTCACAAGACTTGTATCCAACTTTTTCCCAATAGGATCATTTATCTATTATTGATCCAGGTAAAGAGAGAACCCACATAAGTTAAGTCATCAACATCACAAGAGGAGATAAAATCTTGAAAATTTATCATACCGATCTGATGAGGCAAAGACGGATTGGTCTGTTCAGTAGACGAAAGAACTTGATTATAGTCTCCGATGAGAATCCAAGGAAGAGACTGAGAGAATAAGAATTTAGAGTTGTAGCATGCGAAAGATTAGAGATTTAACATTAGGGGGAAAGAATCGAAAATGTAGATAATAAAGATTTTCATTGCATAAAAGTATATCTTCAAGGTTGTGGCTACAAGTCTTTTTATAGAGACAATAAAAAGAATCATCTAAACCCTAGAGTCAGCGAGTAGCCCTTGGAGAGGAGAAAGAAGTTGGTGATCCCAAGGTGAAAGTGGCCCGACCTTGTCTCGATCTTCGCCAAAAGCTCCAAAATCACATGTTGTCGTCTAGCTCTGACGGTCACTTGTGACTAGTTAGCCTTCATTTGAATCCTAACGAGGGTGGCCAACTCATTAAACCCATTACACAAAAGTCAACACTCGAGTTCCCAAAGTTTTGATCTTTTGATTGCTACCGTTGACCTTCTCGATTCTCGATCTTCTGTACGTGTGCTTTTTCCTGTGGTACGAGAGTTCCTTGACCTACACCACAAGAGCTTCTCGACATGCGGTACGAGAGCTCTTCGTCCTGCAGTACGAGAACTTCTCGACCTGCTGTGCGAGAGCTTCTCGACCTGTGGTACGAGATTCTTCGTCCCTGATGTGTGTGCATTTTAGCATATTTTAGGGGCATTATTTAGCATGTTTTGCATTCATACTTGCAGTATTATCATCGGTTTAGGTCCTTTTAGGAATAATTTGCATATTTAGTATTGGGCATTGCATACATTGCATAAAGGCGGATTTCAGGCACTTTAAGAGCTTATTATGGAGTATTTTGGACTACAAGAAGACCTATGGGTGAATCGGTTGGCCTAAAGTTGAAGTTCAAGATGTGATCTAGAAGATTTGGCATATCTCCAATGACACTTGAGCATGACACTCGACCATCACTTGGTCGAGTGGTTTTTTGCACCAGAACGTTGACTTTTTCGTCAGAGTTGACTTTTAAGGGCTTTTTGTAAAAAAGCCTATAAATACCCCTTAATGTAATTAAGCAAACCCTAGAACATTTTAGCCTCTTTTTAAGCAAAAATGACTTTTCTCCTTTTTTCTTTTTAATTTCCTTTTCTTTGAATCTTAGATCCTTGTTGATCTTTTGATAATTCGATTTTATGCCTTTAATCATTGTTGTTCATCTTTGTTTGATCTTTGTGATAATGTTAATGGTTTATGATTCTGGGTTTATGTTCTTCATCATGAATTTGGAGTAAATCAATTAGGGTTCTTGAGGAGATGGTGAGATTATGATAGATCTAGGGAATTCCAGACTTGTTTAGGGTTGATTAGTCTTAGATCTCTTCAATCTAAGTGTCCTTAATGCTTATTTCTTTCTGGTCAATTGAAATATGATGGTTTGGTGTTTCCCACCCAAAAGATGTTTGTGATAATGCTTGAATGAACTTAGGTTGAGATAACTTCTCCTAGCTCAAGAGATTGATTGTTAAGGGTGTTATTAGGCTCTGTTAGGTCTGTATTTAGTGCCTCTTAAGTCCTCTAATCGTTGGTGAGAATCAAGTCTGGTTGGGGTTTGAGAGAGGTCCTATTGCATGAGAATGAATGTGATTGTTGTGATTCCTTGCCTAGAGGTCATCGAAATAGGTTGATAAACAAGTCTGGAACCCCTAGGAATGCTTTGATCATTGATCCTTAACCTCAAGAACCCCTTTTCCTTCATTGAATTTCGTCCCTTCTATTGCTCTATTTTCGCCATTAATTATGTTTTGTCATTGCTCTGTTTTTCGTCATTGCTTTGTTTTTGGTACTCTGTTTTTCATACTCTGTTTTTGTTCTGTTTTGCGTTCTGTTTTCGTTAAGCTTAATTGGCATAATATCATTCACCATAATCATTCTGGCTTAGATTAGGTTAAGTATATTGCATCCAAATTGAATAGTTGCTAGCCCAGTTGGATTGACACCTTATTGTACTGCATTGATTACATAACAGTAGGTTATTTGATACTGAAAAACCCTGTTATCAAATTGGCGCCGTTGCCAAATGGGTTCTAGTTAGCAACAATTATGATTATCACTTTCTTGAGACTAAGTTCTACATGTGTGCCCTGTTTTTAATCCGTTCTTTATAGCTTGTTTCTGGGTTTTGTCTGTTTTGCAGGAACACTCGATCACAACACTCAACCACACAGCTCGAGTATTGTGATTTTTGAATTCCCCATAACACTCGACCTTAACACTCGATCCAGCCTTGGTCGAGTGTCCGTTTCCTGAGTCAAAATCCACCTGCATGCATACCAGATCAAAGGGTAGTGAACATCTCATCTCTTACTCGGACAACATAGACTGGTTCCCTCGTGAACAGTTTCGGACTCAGCAGAACAGTTTGAACGTGGAGCTTCAGGATCAGATTGGGATGGAAGAACAATCACATGCTACTGAGCGAGATCATCGTCCCAATATCCACACTACACGCCATGGAATTGTTCCACCTGGCATTGCCAACAACAACTTTGAGATTAAGAGTGGTATGATCTCCATGGTGCAGAAGAGTAAGTTTCATGGTTTGCCATCTAAAGATCCGTTGGATCATCTTTATGAGTTTGAGAAAATAACCAGTCTGACAAAGATTAATGGGGTCAGTGAGGATGCTCTGAAATTGAGGCTGTTTCCATTCTCTCTTGGAGACAAGGCTCATATGTGGGAAAAACACTTGCCTCAAGGGTCTATTACATCTTGGGATGCATGTAAACAAGCCTTTCTAAGTAAATTCTTCTCCAACTCCAGAACTGCGAAGCTTCGCAACTGTATCTCCGGTTTCAAGCAAAACCATTCTGAGACATTCTCTGAGGCATGAGAACGATTCAAGATGTACCAATCCCAATGCACCCATCATGGATTCAGTGCCGAATATTTTCTAAGTACTGTTTACAGAGGCGTTCTTCCCAAGATTCGAATGCTGTTGGACACAGCCAGCAATGGGAACTTTCTGAACAAGGATGTCGATGATGGTTGAGAACTAGTGAGAACTTAGCCCAAGCAGATGGGCAGTACAACGAAGATTATGATCGGACTCCTAGGGGCACAGCAGATCCAGACATGGTTAGTAGGAAGGAGCTCAAAGCCATACAAGACAAGCTGGATAGGTTGCTCTCCGCTCAGCAGAAACATGCGCATCATGTGAGTGAGGCAGAACAGGTTGTAGAGGATGAAGATCAGGTAGAGGAGGTCAGTTTTGTGTAGAATCTGGGAAACAAACCTAACCCAAACCTCTCCTATAGGAACACGAATGTGGTTAATCCCCAAGACCAGGTGTATCCCGCAAAACAGCACAACTAGCCTCCATCCAAACCCTTTATCCCTAAACCAGAGTACCAGCAAATGCATCACCAACCCCCTACTGTACCACCAGGATATGAGAACCACAACCCACCCCAACCCCAACAAACACCTGAGGTTATGGACATTTTGCAGCAAATCCTCAAAGGCCAGACAGCTACAACATCAGAATTGACTAGAAAGTTTGATGACGTGCACACAAAGATAGATGCTTCCCACAGTGATCTCCACTACAAGTTTGAGACTCTTAATGCCCGCCTCAAGTATGTCGAGAATCAGCAAGGCTCCTCATCTGCTGTGAAACCGACTGGACAACTACCAGGAAAAACTGTTCAGAACCCTAAGGAGTATCACGCCAACGCCATTACACTTTGTACTGGCCGTGAGTTACTGATCCGTGCTGAGGATGCAGACGCCATTGAGGACAGTGTCATTCAGGAGGGGGAGGATAATTTGGTCGAAGAACAGACATAAATCAGCATGAAACCGCCGAATCCCTTAACACTCGACCATGACACTCGACCACCACCTGGTCAAGTGTCGCCTCCTGAACCCAGAAAGCCGAGTGACTTGCAGAAAGAGCCAAAGTCGTTTTCTCCACCGCCTTTCAAACCCCAACTTCCTTTCCCACAGAGATTCAAGAAGGAAGTCGTAGACAAATACAAGGCTCTCTTTGAAAAGCAGATGAGGGATGTTGAGGTGAAGATACCAATTCTGGATGCCTTCATGCTAATGCCCCCTTACCAGAAGTTTTTGAAGGATGCAGTCAAAGACAGAGCACAAGAAGTTGAAGGGATGGTTGTGCTAACACATGAGGTCAGTGCTGTTATACGGAGGAAAGTCATACCTAAGAAGCTTGATGATCCAGGGACATTCACAATCCCATGCTCCTTAGGTCCTCTCACGTTCAGGAGTTGCTTATGCGATCTAGGAGCATCGATCAGCGTGATGCCACTATGAGTTGCCAAGCGCTTAGGGTTTGATAAGTACAAGACCTGCAAGATATCTTTGGTCTTAGCTGATAGATCAGTTAGGATTCCACATGGCATTTTGGAAGATCTACCGGTCCAGGTTTGAGGAGTGGAAATCCCAACAGATTTTGTTGTTCTCGATATGGGAGAGGAGCCCAAAGACCCCTTGTTGTTTGGTAGACCTTTCTTGGCCACTGCAAGAGCTGTGATTAATGTACCAAAAGGAGAAATTGAACTGAATTTGGGGAAGGATTTCAAAATGACCTTCAACATCAGCGATGTGATGAGGAAACCGACTATTGAGGGTCAGCTGTTTGTAGTTCAGGAGATATATGATGAGGATATGTTTGAGGAGTTAGTGGAAGAAGATCACCTTGGTACTGCTCTGACAAAAGATGGTTGTGATGGGTACATGCATAGGGAAACAGAGGTTTACAGGAAACTGTTGAACTCTTACAAGCCTCTGAAAAGGGAAAATCGGTTCGAGACTGTACACTCGACCATGAAACTTGGTCACCATATGGTCGAGTGTCACGATTCAGCCTTAGAATGCTTACACTCGGCCAACACACTCGACCACACCAAGGTCGAGTGTCAACCTTCAACAGATCCAGACGATTGGTCGGAGCTCAAATCACCGAAAATGGATCTCAAACCACTCCCCTTGGGGATCAAGTACGCGTTTCTTTGAACCAACTCAACATATACTGTGATTGTGAATGATGCATTAACTGAGGATGAGTTAGATATGTTGCTTGCTGAGTTGAAATGGTTTAGGAAAGCTCTAGGATACTCATTGTCTGATATTAGAGGAATTTCTCCTGACTTGTGCACCCATAGAATTCACCTTGAAAATGAATACTACTCTAGCAGGGAAACTCAAAGGAGTTTAAATCCAAATCTGAAAGAGGTTGTTAAGAAGGAAATTTTGAAAGTGCTAGATGCTGATACTATTTACCCTATTTCGAATAGCAAATGGGTATCTCATGTGCATTGTGTGCCCAAGAAGGGAGGAATCACTTTTATTAGGAATGAGAATGATGATTTGATTCCCACTAGGACTGTTACAGGGCATAAGATGTGCATTAATTTTAGGAAATTGAATTCTGCATCTAGGAAGGATTATTACTCCTTACCCTTCATTGATCAAATGCTAGAGAGGTTGGCTAATCATTCATATTACTGTTTCCTTGATGGATATAGTGGATTTTTCCAGATCCCTATACATCCAAATGATCAGGAAAATACAACCTTTACTTGCCCTTATGGCACATTTGCATATAAGAGAATGTCATTTGGTCTATGTAATGCACTTGCTACTTTTCAACGTTGCATGACTTCGATATTTTCAAATCTGATTGAGGAGATGGTTGAGGTGTTCATGGACGATTTCTCTGTCTATAGCTCTTCTTTCTCCTCTTGTTTGTCGAATTTGTGCAATGTTCTATCTAGGTGCGTTAAAACAGACCTTGTGCTCAATTGGGAAAAGTGCCACTTCATGGTGAAAGAAGGCATCGTTCTGGATCATAAGATACCAGAGAAGGGTATTGAGGTTGACAAAGCCAAGATAGAAGTGATGGTTCAACTGCAGCCTCCCAAAACAGTAAAGGACATTAGGAGTTTCTTGGGTCATGCAGGGTTTTATAAGCGTTTCATTAAGGATTTTTCTAAGACTGCTAGACCCCTAACTCGTCTCCTCTGTAAGGAAACAGAGTTCATCTTTGATGAAGAGTGTCTCAAAGCTTTTCTAGAACTCAAAGAGGCCTTAGTGACAACACCTATTGTTTAAGCACCAGATTAGACTCTTCTTTTTGAGATAATGTGTGATGTTAGCGATTAAGCTGTTGGAGCAGTTCTGGGACAAAAGAATGATAAGAAGCTCAATGTGATTTACTATGCTAATAGAACACTAGATGAGGCCCATGTGAAATACGCCACGACAGAGAAGGAATTACTTGTAGTGGTGTTTGACTTTGAGAAATTCAGTACCTATTTGGTTGGATCGAAGGTTATTTTGCACACAGATCATGCAGCTCTGAGGTACTTGATGAAAAATAAGAATACTAAGGCTAGACTACTTAGCTGAATTTTTGCTGCTGCAGGAATTTTATATGGAAATAGTGGACAAGTCTGGGATAGAAAACGGTGTCGCGGATCACCTCTCTAGGATCCAGGTGAAGGGATCCCTTACGATGAACGATGATATGCCAAAAGAGCATCTGTTGAGTTTTTCCATCAGACACTCGAACATGACACTCGATCAAGCCTTGGTCGAGTTTCTGCCACGGAGTAAGAAGAATTGTTTTTCGATCGGATTGAAATTTTTTGGAACTTGCTTGTCGTGGTATGCTGATCTGGTGAACTTTTTGGTAAGAGGAGAACTACCTAAGACTATTAACTCTCATCAAAGGAAGAAATCTTTTAGGGATGTGAATAAATACTTCTGGGATGAACCATATCTCTACAAGAAAGGATCTGATGGACTATTCAGAAGATGTGTGTCAAAGGAAGAAGTTAAGGGGATATTAGAGCACTGCCATGGATCTGTATATGGTGGACACTTTGCAGCATTCAAGACAGCACAAAAGATACTTCAAGCAGGGTTATGGTGGCCATCCATCTTTAGGGACTGCCAGGAGTTTATATCCAGATACGATTGTTGTCAGAGGATGGGCAGTATAAGTAAGAGGAATGAGATGCCTCAGAATCC
Source organism: Lepidium sativum (assembly GCA_023374145.1). Lineage (NCBI taxonomy): Eukaryota > Viridiplantae > Streptophyta > Magnoliopsida > Brassicales > Brassicaceae > Lepidium > Lepidium sativum. The sequence continues at coordinate 47,940 of JAKUCM010002127.1, forward strand.
CATCTTGGAAATATAGGTGTTTGACTGCTGGGGAATTGATTTCATGGGACCTTTTAACCCACCATCTTTGGGGAACAACTACATTCTGGTTGCTAAGGATTATGTCTCAAAATGGGTGGAAGCCATTGCATCTCCCACAAACGATGCAAAGATAGTGTTGAAGCTGTTCAAACACATAATATTTCCCAGGTTCGGAGTGCCACGAGTCGTGATCAGTGATGGAGGATCCCATTTCATCAACAAAGTCTTTGAAAGCTTGCTCAAGAAACATGGGGTTAATCACAAGGTGGCAACTCCTTATCATCCCCAAACCAGTGGGCAGGTTGGGGTATCCAATAGGCATATCAAGTCTATTCTGATGAAAGTAGTTGGGCTATCAAAGCGCGATTGGGCCGCCAGATTGGATGATACTCTTTGGGCCTATAGAACTGCTTTCAAGACACTCATTGGGAGAACGCCTTTTGAGCTACTCTATGGAAATTCTTGCCATTTACCAGTAGAACACGAGTACAAGTCTATTTGGGCGACCAAGCTTCTGAACATCGACTTCAAGACAGCCCAAGAAAAAAGACAAATGGATCTGCATGAACTAGAGGAGATCATACTTGAAGCATATGATAGCTCTAAGGCATACAAGGATCGCACCAAGGCAGCTCATGACAAGAAGATTCAGTCTAAGACGATCACAGCTGGTGATCAAGTGCTTCTCTTTAACTCTAGGCTCAAGCTGTTTCCGAGTAAACTCCGATCAAAGTGGTCTGGTCCATTTAAGGTGCTGCAAGTTCAACCATATGGAGCCGTTACCTTGACCAACAACAAAGGGGAAGAGTTTACATTGAATGGTCACAGGGTTAAGCCATACTTGGCTAACTGCACGATTTCCGAGGGAACTGCGGTTCTTCGCGATGAGCCACCTCATCTCCAATGAATATGAGTGAGTCAAGCTTGAGACTATAAATGAGCGCAGTTGGGAGGTAATCCCAAAGGTATCCTCTATATATACATTTTATTTTGCATCCACATTTAGCATATTTAATTTTATTATGTACTCTTATAGTTTTTGTCTTTAATTGCATTTATTTCATCTTACATGCACTTGGAAGGGTTTTTGTACGTTTTATAGGAAAGTGGGGCCCAAGATAGGACAGGTGGAGCCAAAACCGACGTGATGAGACAACACTCGACCACGTCTAGTCGAGTGTCCCACTCGAGTGTGAGCTGTCATGTGACAGGCTGACACTCGACCAATCCTGCACGAGTGTCATACTCGAGTGTCCCATCACCTTGCCTATTCCGAGGCCTGGGCACCTATAACTGCCAAAAGCTGAAAAAGGGGAGACATTTACTGCGAAAGCCAGGTCATATATACTTATCTTTTATATTTAATTTAAAAGACTTGATTTGAACCACATTCAAATTTGAAATTTGAATAAAGATTTCCCCTTATCTCTCTTCCCCTATATAAAGAGGAGGACCCTCTCCCTTCTCATTCACACAAAATACACTATTTCACTAAAAACTCTATCTAGCTTTTCTCTCTTTTGCAGAAGCCTTCTTGTGAAGTCGAGTGTATGAGATCTCAAGGGTCCAGTTTGATCAACTACTGCTCGTCTCTCAGTACAGTCGTGACACTCGACTTCTTACTGCTCGAGTGTCAAGCTCGAGTGTCGTGTCTCCTTCCTCTTTCCAGCGAATCGACACCATATCTGAACGAAAAACCAACCATGCTAGTCTCCTCTGACTCAGGGCCAAGAACAACACTTAGTTCAGAAACCAACCTCAGCAAGGGGAGTCTTCCAGGAGAAAACCCAAACCTGACAAAAAAGAGCGAAGAAGGTTAGTGATCCAATCAGAGAGTGAGTCGGATGAAGAGAAGGAATACATGGATGAAGATGATCCAGAGCTGGGACATGCAGAGGGTGCATAGGAAGACATGGAGGCTGATCTCGTGGAAGAGACACTCCAAGAAGAAGGGTATGAAGACCAAGAAGCTGAAGAAGCAAGGTAGATCATTCTGGCTGGAATGAGGGAGAAAGAGATTAAGAAGATGCTCAACGCAGAAAGAGCCCTCAATGACCTGCAAAAGATGGATTTCGTAGGTACCGGATACCCATGCAAGGAAGCTTTAACTGCAATGGGATTCACTAGGGACGTGGATCTGATGCTACAGAATTGTGGGCTGTCGACGTTTGTGTCTCATCCAGAACGTGCATACAAGGAAGAAACCATGCAATTCCTAGCCATAGTCCAGATTGTTCTTTATGATACAGACAATGTGCGTCTTCAGGAGAGACAAGGTGGTGGGTATCTCATCTTCACAATTAGGGGGCAGGACTATTGTTTTACATTCAGAGCACTCCGGGATCTGTTCCTGTTGCCAAGAGTTGAGTCTGAGAACTATGGGCCGGATTTTGACAGAGTCGAACTGGATGATCTATGGTACTCCATAGCCTCGACAAGGAGCAGGTTTTCGTCAGCACGATCGAAAGCATCTTTGATTCATAATTCAGCTTTGAGGTATTTTCGCATGATCCTTGCAAATACTTTATTCTCACGCTTTACCATAGGCACTATCAATCTTGGGGAGATGGAAATGCTGGTGACTGCACTCAAAGATTTTGTTGGAACAAGGAGTGACGATTCCCCGATTGTTGGAGTCAGAAACAAAGCAGGTTTGACAATCCAGTTTGCCAATCAGCTTGTCACATACCGCGATTGGGCGAGAGATAACAGAACTGGTGGACGTGATGGCAAAATCACCATTGGAGGACTCGTTACTTGCATTCTGGAAAGGTGTAGAGTGCCCATCAATGAAGCAGTGTGGGTATAACCTCGGTTCATGAACATCGACCATTTGAGGATGTGTCAGTTCTTATCCACCGTCGTGGTGCAAGGTAAGCTTGTCTACTCTTTTCATCACCTGCTTAGACCAAACGCTTTTCTGCTGTTGCCAAACAGGGAGTACACATCGATAAGGATGGGGAGGAACACAGACTTTAACCCACCACTGGAGGCCTTATACGATCCCAACGGTCTTCCAACTTCTTCATCACCTACCGACAGTGACGAGGTGGATCCTGAGGCATACTGTTTCGAGGAATTCACTCTGCCACCACGTCAGGGAGCCCCGATTAAAGAAGCACACAAGCACATCGGCCTGCTGCAAAAGATGAACAAGTGACTCATGAAAAAAGTCAAAAGGTGACTGCTAGTGATGAGGCTAGAAGACAGGAGAATGAGGAGCTGAACAGAAGGGTAGCTGCTTTGGAAAGGGAAAAAGGGCAGTCATCAGGGCCAATGTGTCCATGGATCGTGAGAGGCAGCAACAACCAACACCAGCTAGGCACTCCTCTGCAAAAATCGCAGCATTCTCGTACAGGAGGCCACTCGATCCAGAAGTTGCAAGCTCGAGTCAAGCACTCGAGCAACACCAGATCAAGCATCAAGCGGGACACTCGACCACGGTGAGCTCGAGCATCGGCAAGAAGCCGGCGATTACATGGCGTCTATGCGGGACAAGGTTGCAGACTACTGGAACCTCTGAGAGGTACAAAATTCCTTCCCTTCATTGTATATACCATTGCATATTTTCTCTTGACTTGCTGGTCTAGGATCCTCTTTCAGGCTTTTATACACACAAGAGACTGTGTGATTTAAGTTTGGGGGAGGGTTCTAGAGGATATTTGATTTTATTTTCTGTGATTCTTAGTTTTGATTTTCCTTATTTCATAAACTGCATTTCATTTAAGGCATAGAAAAACCAAAAATATTTTTTTAGTTAGCATATTTTTTCATTTGCATATCATTTAAGGCATAGAAAACCCATCAAATTTTGAAAAACCATGAGAAAACATCAGTCAAAAATAGAGTGTTCATGTCGTTGCATTGCATTCATATAAGATTTAGTTTAGAGTTTTGGGAATCATCTTGTTAATGATAGACAGTCTTGCTAGGTTGATTGGCTAGTAACCATAGTGAACTCTTGGACTTGCGTTCTTCCCTCTTGAACACTGATTGGTAGATCGATGACCTTGGAAATCAGTGCTTATGTTGTGTCTTAAAAAGGACCAGATTTGTTTCCTCATAATCGGATTTAATTTTTGCCAAATTAAGGGCTTGAGATACATTGCATAAGATTCTTCCTTAGGTTCAACTAGCTAAGTATAAAGAAAAGCATAAGAAAAATACAGAATCATCCATCTTACAACTCATCTCAAATAATATGGTCTAAGATGAACAGGGACTGTGTGTAAACCCGTACCTTCTTGTGATCATTGATAAGACCATTCTGATGGGTGAACCAGGACTGTGCGTAAACCCGTACTTTTTCATGTTTCATTGATGAAGCTAATTCATTGATACCTAAGGTGAACCGAGACTGTGCGTAAACTTGTACTTTTTTGTGTCTCATTGATAAGGCTGGAGCAAATAAGTATGAGTTTGAGCAAATGTAGGAGTTAAAAATAAGAAGTGATTTAAATGCTAAATTAATGGTATCTAGCTGAATTTGGGGAAGTTGAATCCCAAGGTCTTTGATCAATAGTCCTTATGCGGTCTGCACTTATAAGAAATAGGTGTCAAATCTGAGTTTTTTAGAGTCCGCATAAGTATTAGGAAGTATTCGGTTATTATGCTAAGCCTTGATGTAAGTAGATTGTGGTTTTTACAATGGAAGGGGGGTTCACTTGTGGATTACGGTTTTCAAGCTTGATAAGTTGTTTGTTTGAGGTAAGATGTCCCATTGTCAGCAACCTCTCTTCCTTCTTAGCTCTATGCGTTTGTTTGAGGGCAAGCAAATACTAAGTTTGGGGGATTTGATGTGTGTGCATTTTAGCATATTTTGGGGGCATTATTTAGCATGTTTTGCATTCATACTTGCAGTATTATCATCGTTTTAGATCCTTTTAGGCCTAATTTGCATATCTAGTATTGGGCATTGCATACATTGCATAAGGGCGAATTTCATGCACTTTAAGAGCTTATTATGGAGTATTTTGGACTACAAGAATACCTATGGGTGAATCGATTGGCCTAAAGTTGAAGTTCATGATGTGATTTAGAAGATTTGGCATATCTCCAATGACACTCGACCATCACTTGGTCGAGTGGTTTTTCGCACCAGAACATTGACGTTTTCGTCAGAGTTGACTTTTTTAGGGGTTTTTGTAAAAGGGCCTATAAATACCCCCTTAATGTAATTAAGAAAACCCTAGAACGTTTTAGCCTCTTTTTAAGCAAAAAAGACTTTTCTCCTTTTTCCTTTGTAATTTCCTTTTCTTTGAATCTTAGATCCTTGTTGATATTTTGATAATTTGATTTTCTGCCTTTAATCATTGTTGTTCATCTATGTTTGATCTTTCTGATGATGTTAATGGTTTATGATTTTGGGTTTATGTTCTTCATCACGAATTTGGAGTAGATCAATTAGAGTTCTTGAGGAGATGGTGAGATTAGGGTAGATCTAGGGAATTCCAGACTTGTTTAGGGTTGATTAGTCTTAGATCTCTTCAATCTAAGTGTCCTTAATTCTTATTTCTTTTTGATCAATTGAAATCTGATAGTTTGGTGTTTCCCACCCAAAAGGTGTTTGTGATAATGCTTGAATGAACTTATGTTGAGATAACTTCTCCTAGCTCAAGAGATTGACTATTTAGGGTGTTATTAGGCTCTGTTAGGTCTGTGTTTAGTGCCTCTTGAGTCTTCTAATCGTTGGTGCGAATCAAGTCTGGTTGGGGTTTGAGAAAGGTCTTATTGCACGAGAATGTATGTGATTGTTGTGATTCCTTTCCTAGAGGTCATCGAAATATGTTGATAAACAAGTCTGGAACCCCTAGGAATGCTTTGATCATTGATCCTTAACCTCAAGAACCCCTTTTCCTTCATTGAATTTCATCCCTTCTATTGCTCTATTTTTCACCATTAATTATGTTTTGTCATTGCTCTGTTTTTCGTCATTGCTTTGTTTTTGGTACTCTGTTTTCGTACTGTTTTTGCATTCAATTTTTACTCTGTTTTGCGTTCTATTTTTGTTAAGCTTGATTGGCATAATATCATTCACCATAATCATTCTCGCTTATATTAGGTTAAGTAGATTGCATCCAAGTTGAATAGTTGATAGCCTAGTTGGATTGACACCTTACTGTACTGCATTGATTACATAACAGTAGGTTATTTGATACCGTTGCCAAATGAGTTATAGTTAGCAACAATTAGGATTATCACTTTCCCTAGACTAAGTTCTACGTGTGTGCCCTGTTTTTAATCCGTTCTTTATAGCTTGTTTCTGGGTTTTGTCTGTTTTGCAGGAACACTCGATCACAACACTCGACCCACACAGCTCGAGTGTCGTGATTTTCGAATTCCCCAGAACACTCGACCTTAACACTCGATCCAGCCTTGGTCGAGTGTCCGTTTCCTGAGTCAAAATCCACCTGCATGCATACCAGATCAAAGGGTAGTGAACATCTCATCCCTTACTCGGACAACATAGACCGGTTCCCTCGTGAACAGTTGCGAACTCAGCAGAACAGTTTGAACTTGGAGCTTCAGGATCAGGTTGGGATGTAAGAACAGTCACATGCTACTGAGCCAGATCATCGTCCTAGGCGCACAAGACACATTGGAGCTGGTGATGCTCCCAATATCCACACTACACGCCATGGAATTGTTCCACCTGCCATTGCCATCAACAACTTTGAGATTAAGAGTGGTATGATCTCCATGGTGCAGAACAGTAAGTTTCATGGTTTGCCATCTGAGGATCCGTTGGATCATCTTGATGAGTTTGAGATATTAACTAGTCTGACCAAGATTAATGGGGTCAGTGAGGATGCACTGAAATTGAGGCTGTTTCCATTCTCTCTTGGAGACAAATCTCATATGTGGGAAAAACACTTGCCTCAAGGGTCTATTACATCTTGGGATGCCTGTAAACAAGCCTTTCTGGGTAAATTATTCTCGAACTCCAGAACTGCGAAGCTTCGCAACTGTATCTCCGGTTTCAAGCAAAACCATTCTGTGACATTCTCTGAGGCATGAAAACGATTCAAGATGTACCAATCTCAATGCCCCTATCATGGATTCAGTGCTAAATCTTTCCTAAGTACTGTTTACAGAGGCGTTCTTCCCAAGATTCGAATGTTGTTGGACACAGCCAGCAATGGGAACTTTCTGAACAGGGATGTCGATGATGGTTGAGAACTAGTTGAGAACTTAGTCCAAGTAGATGGGTAGTACAACGAAGATTATGATCAGACTCCTAGGGGTACAGCAGATCCAGACATGGTCAGTAGAAAGGAGCTCAAAGCCATACAAGACAAGCTGGATAGGTTGCTCTCCACTCAGCAGAAACATGTGCATCATGTGAGTGAGGCAGAACAGGTTGTAGAGGATGAAGATCAGGTAGAGGAGGTCAGTTTTGTGCAGAATCTGGGAAACAACTATCGCCCTTACAACAGTTACAAACCTAACCCAAATCTCTCATACAGGAACACCAATGTGGCTAATCCCCAAGATCAGGTGTATCCCCTAAAAAACAGCACAACCAGCCTCCATCCAAATCCTTTATCCCAAAACCACAGTACCAACAAATGCATCACCAACCCCCTAGTGTACCACCAGGATATGAGAACCACAACCCACCCCAACCCCAACAAACACCTAAGGTTATGGACATTTTGCAGAAAATCCTCGAAGGCCAGACAGCTACAACATCAAAATTGACTAAAAAGTTTGTTGAGGTTCACACAAAGATAGATGCTTCCCACAGTGATCTCCACTGCAAGTTTGAGACTCTTAATGCCCGCCTCAAGTATGTCGAGAATCAGGAAGGCTCCTCATCTGCTGTGAAACTGACTGGACAACTACCAGGAAAAGCGGTTCAGAACCCTAACGAGTATCACGCCAACGTCATTACACTCCGTAGTGGCCGTAAGTTAGTGATCCGTGCTGAGGATGCAGACGCCACTGAGGACAGTGTCATTCAGGAAGGGGAGGATGATTTGGTCGAAGAACAGACAGAAATCAGCATGAAACCACTGAATCCCTTAACACTCGACCACGACAGAAGTTTTTGAAGGATGATGTCAAAGAAGAGCACAAGAAGTTGAATGGATGGTTGTGCTAACACATAAGGTCAGTGCTGTTATACAGAGGAAAGTCATACCTAAGAAGGTTGATGATCCAGGGACATTCACAATCCCATGCTCCTTAGGTCCTCTCACGTTCAGAAGTTGCCTATGCGATCTAGGAGCATCGATCAGCTTGATGCCACTATCAATTGCCAAGCGTTTAGGGTTTGATAAGTACAAGACCAGCAAGATATTTTTGGTCTTAGCTGATAGATCAGTTAGGATTCCACATGGCATTTTGGAAGATCTACCAATCTAGGTTGGAGGAGTGGAAATCAAAATAGATTTTGTTGTTCTCGATATGGAAGAGGAGCCCAAAGACCCCTTGTTGTTTGGTAGACCTTTCTTGGCCACTATAAGAGTTGTGATTAATGTACCAAAAGGAGAAATTGAACTGAATTTGGGGAAGGATTTCAATATGTCCTTCAACATAAGCGATGTGATGAGGAAACCGACTAGTGAGGGTCAGCTGTTTGTAGTTCAGGAGATAGATGATCTTTCAGAGGATATGTTTGAGGAGTTAGTGGAAGAAGATCACCTTGGTATTTCTCTGACAAAAGATGGTTTTGATGGGTATGTGCATAGGGAAACAGAGGTTTAAAGGAAACTGTTGGACTCTTACAAGCCTCTGAAAAGGGAAAATTGGTTCGAGACTGTACACTATACCATGAAACTCGATCACCACATAGTCGAGTGTCACGATTTAGCCTCAGACTGCTTGCACTCGACCAATACACTCGACCACACCAAGGTCGAGTGTCAACCTTCAGTAGATCCAGATGATTGGTCGAAGCTCAAATCACCGAAAGTGGATCTTAAACCACTCCCCTTGGGGCTCAGGTATGCGTTTCTTGGAACCAACTCAACATATCCTATGATTGTGAATGATGTATTAACTGAGGATGGGTTAGATATGTTGCTTGCAGAGTTGAAACGGTTTAGGAAAGCTCTAGGATACTCATTGTCTCATATTAGAGGAATTTCTCCTGACTTGTGCACCCATAGAATTCACCTTGAAAATGAATCCTACTCTAGCAGGGAACCTCAAAGGAGTTCAAATCCAAATATGAAAAAGGTTGTTAAGAAGGAAATTTTGAAATTGCTAGATGCTGATATTATTTATCCTATTCCGGATAGCAAATGAGTATCTCATGTGCATTGTGTGCCCAAGAAGGGAGGAATCACTCTTATTAGGAATAAGAATGATGATTTGATCCCCACTAGGGCTGTTACAGGGCATAGGATGTGCATTGATTTTAGGAAATTGAATTCAGCATCTAGGAAGGATCATTACCCCTTACCCTTCATTGATCAAATGCTAGAGAGGTTTGGTAATCATTCATATTAATGTTTCCTTGATGGATATAGTGGATTTTTCCAGATCCGTATACATCCAAATGATCAGGATAAGACAACCTTTACTTGGCTTTACGGCACATTTGCATATAGGAGAATGTCATTTGGTCTCTATAATGCACCTGCTACTTTTCAACGTTGCATGACTTCGATATTTTCAAATCTCATTGAAGAGATGGTTGAGGTGTTCATGGACGATTTCTCTGTCTATGGCTATTCTTTCTCCTCTTGTTTGTCGAACTTGTGCAAGGTTCTATCTAGGTGCATTGAATTAGACCTTGTGCTCAAGTGGGAAAAGTGCCACTTCATGGTGAAAGAGGGCATTGTTCTAGATCATAAGATATCATAGAAGGGTATTGAGGTTGACAAAGCCAAGATAGAAGTGATGGTTCAACTGCAGCCTCCTAAAACAGTAAAGGACATTAGGATTTTCTTGGGTCATGCAGGGTTTTATAAGCGTTTCATTAAGGATTTTTCTAAGACTGCTAGACCTCTAACTCGTCTCCTCTGTAAGGATACAGAGTTCATCTTTGATGAAGAGTGTCTCAAAGCTTTTCTAGAACTCAAAGAGGCCTTAGTGACAACACATATTGTTTAAGCACCAGATTAGACTCTTCTTTTTGAGATAATGTGTGATGCTAGCGATTAAGCTGTTGGAGCAGTTCTGGGATAAAAGAAGGATAAGAAGCTCAATGTGATTTACTATGCTAGTAGAACACTGGATGAGACCCAGGTGAAATACTTGTAGTGGTGTTTGACTTGTAGTGGTGTTTGACTTTGAGAAGTTCAGTGCTTATTTGGTTGGATCGAAGGTTATTTTGCACACAAATCATGCAGCTCTGAGGTACTTGATGAAAAATAAGAATACTAAGGCTAGACTACTTAGGTGAATTTTTGCTTCTGCAGGAATTTGATATGGAAATAGTGGACAAGCATGGGATATAAAATGGTGTCGCCGATCACCTCTCTAGGATGCAGGTGAAGGGATCCCTTCCGATGAACGATGATATGCCAAAAGAGCATATGTTGAGTTTCTCCATCAGACACTCGACCATGACACTCAATCAAGCCTTGGTCGAGTGTCCGCCATGCAGTCAGAAGAATTGCTTTTCGATCGGATTGAAACTTGCCGGAACTTGCTTGCCGTGGTATGCTGATCTGGTGAAATTTTTGGTAAGAGGGGAACTACCTAAGACTCTAAACTCTCATCAAAGGAAGAAATTTTTCAGGGATGTGAAGCAGTACTTCTGGGAATAACCATATCTCTGCAAGAAAGGATCTGATGGACTATTCAGAAGATGTGTGTGAGAGGAAAAAGTTAAGGGGATATTAGAGCACTGCCATGGATTTGCATATGGTGGACACTTTGTAGCATTTAAGACTGCACAAAAGATTCTTCAAGCTTGGTTATGGTGGCCATCCATCTGTAGAGACTGCCAGGAGTTTTTATCCAGATGCGATTATTGTCAGAAGATGGGCAGTATAATGAGATGCCTCAGAATCCCATCTTGGAAATAGAGGTGTTTTACTGTTGGGAAATTGATTTCATGGGACCTTTTAACCCACCATCTTTGGGGAACAGCTACATTCTGATTGTTGTGGATTATGTCTCCAAATGGGTGGCAGCCATTGCATCTCCCACAAACGATGTAAAGATAGTGTTGAAGCTGTTCAAACACATAATATTTCCCAGATTCGGAGTGCCAAGAGTCGTGATCAGTGATGGAGGATCCCATTTCATCAACAAAGTCTTTGAAAGATTGCTCAAGAAACATGGGGTTAAACACAAGGTGGCAACTCCTTATCATCCCAAAACTAGTGGGCAGGTTGAAGTTTCCAATAGGCAGATCAAATCTATTCTGATGAAAGTAGTTGGGCTATCAAAGTGCGATTGGGCCGCCAGATTGGATGATACTCTTTGGGCTTATAAGACTGCTTTCAAGACTCTCATTGGGAGAACGCCTTTTGAGCTACTCTATGGAAAGTCTTGCCATTTGCCAGTAGAACTCGAGTACAAGTCGATTTGGGCGACCAAGCTTATGAACTTTGACTTCAAGATAGCCCAAGAAAAAAGACAAATGGATCTACATGAACTAGAGGAGATCATACTTGAAGCATATGACAGCTCTAAGGCATACAAGGATCGCACCAAGGCAGCTCATGGCAAGAAGATTCAGTCTAAGACGATCACAGCTGGTGATCAAGTGCTTCTCTTTAACTCTAGGCTCAAGCTGTTTCCGGGTAAACTCCGATCAAACTGGTCTGGTCCGTTTAAGGTGCTGCAAGTTCAACCATATGGAGCAGTTACCATGACCAACAACAAAGGGGAAGAGTTTACAGTGAATGGTCACAGTGTTAAGCCATACTTGGCAACTGCACGATTCCTAAGGGAACTTCGGTTCTTCTCGATGAGCCACCTCATCTCCAATGAATTTGTGGGCTGTCCACGTTTGTGTCTCATCTAGAACGTGCATACAAGGAGGAAACCATGCAATTACTAGCCACAATCCAGATTGTTCTTTATGATGCAGACAATGTGCGTCTTCAGGAGAGACAAGGTGGCAGGTACCTCATCTTCACAATTAGGGGGCGGGATTACTTTGAGAGCACTCCAGTATCTGTTCTAGCTCCCAAGAGTTGAGTCTGAGAACTATGGACCGGATTTTGACAGAGTCGAACTGGATGATATATGGCGCTCCATAGCCTCGACAAGGAGCAGGTTTTCGTCAGCACGATCGAAAGCATCTTTGATTTGGAATTCAGCTTTGAGGTATTTTCGCATGATCCTTGCAAATACTTTATTCTCACACTTTACCAAAAGCACTATCAATCTTGGGGAGATGGAAATGCTGGTGACTGCACTCAAAGACATTGTTGGAACAAGGAGTGGCGGTTCCCCGATTGTTGGAGACAGAAACGAAGCAGGTCTGACAATTCAGTTTGCCAATTAGCTTGTCACATACCGCGATTAGGCGAGAGATAACAGAACCGGTGGACGTGGCATTACTTGCATTCTGGAAAGGTGTAGAGTGCCCATCAATGAAGCAGAGTGGGTAGAACCTCGATTCATGAACATCAACCATTTGAGGAGGTGTCAATTCTTATCCACCGTCGTGGTGCAAGGTAAGCACGTCTACTCTTTTCATCACCTGCTTAGACCAAACGCTTTTCTGCTGTTGCCAAACAGGGAGTACACATCGATAAGGATGGGGAGGAACACACACTTTAACCCACCACTGGAGGCCTTATACGATCCCAACGGTCCTTTACCACCTTCATCTCCTACCGATAGTGACGAGGTGGATCATGAGGCATACTGTTTCGAGGAATTCACTCTGCCACCACGTCAGAGAGCCCCGATTAAAGAAGCACACAAGCACATCGGCCTGCTGCAAAAGATGAACAAATGGCTCATGAAGAGAGTAAAAAGGTGACTGCTAGTGATGAGGATAGAAGACAGGAGAATGAGGAGCTGAATAGAAGGTTAACTGCTTTGGAAAGGGATAGACGGCAATCATTAGGGTAAATTCATCCAAAGCGTGCTTCTGTTTCCATGGATTGTGAGAGGCAGCAACAACCAACACCAGCTAGGCATTCCTCTCCAAACATCACATCATTCTCGTACAGGAAGCCACTCGACCAAGAAACTGCAAGCTCGAGTCAAGCACTCAAGCAACACCAGATCGAGCATCAACCGGGATACTCGACCACGGTGAGCTCGAGCGTCGGCAAGAAGCCGACGATTACATAGCGGCTATGCGGGACAAGGTAGCCGACTACTGGAACCTCTAAGAGGTACAAAATTACATCCCTCAATTGTATATACCATTGCATATTTTCTCTTGACTTGCTGGTCTAGGATCCTCTTTCGGGCTTTTATACACACAAGAGACTGTTTTATTTAAGTTTGGGGGAGGGTTCTAGACGATATTTGACTTTGTTTTCTGTGATTCTTAGTTTTGATTAAGGCATAGAAAAACCAAAAATATTTTTTAGTTAGCATATTTGTTCATTTGCATATCATTTAAGGCATAGAAAACCCATAAAATTTTGAAAAAACATCAGTCAAAAATAGAGTGTTCATGACGTTGCATTGCAGTCATATAGGATTGAGTCTAGAGTTTTGGGAATCATCTTGCTAATGATAGAAAGTCTTGCTAGGTTGATTGGCTAGTAACCATAGTGAACTCTTGGACTTGTGTTCTTCCCTCTTGAACATTGATTGGTAGATCGTTGACCTTAGAAACCGGTGCTTATGTTGTGTCTCAAAAAGGACCAGATTTATTTCCTCATAATCGGATTTAACTTTTGCTAAATTAGGGGCTTGAGATACATTGCATAAGATCCTTCCTTAGGTTCAGCTAGCTAAGTAGAAAGAAAAGCAATTGAAAAATACATAATCATCCTTCTTACAACTCAGCTCAAATAATATGGTCTAAGATGAACGAGGACTGTGCATAAACCCATACCTTCTTGTGGTCATTGATAAGACCATTCTGATGTTGCCTAAGGTGAACCGGGATTGTGCGTAAACCCGTACTTTTTCGTGTTTCATTGATAAAGCTAATTCATTAATGCTTAAGGTGAACCGGGACTGTGTGTAAACCCGTACTTTTTCGTGCCTCATTGATAAGGCTGGAACAAATAAGTATGAGTTTGAGAAAATGTAGGAGTTGAAAATAAGAAGTGATTTAAATGCTGAATTAATAGAAAAATTTAATAGAAAATCTTTGTCAATAGAGAAAAAATTTTATTTTTAATGGTGTCTAGCTGAATTTGGGGAAGTTGAATCCCAAGATCTTTGATCGATAGCCCCTCTTGTGGTCTGCACTTATAAGAAATAGGTTTCAAATCTGAGTTTCTTAGAGTCCAGCTAAGTGTTAGGAAGTATTCGGTTATTATGCTAAGCCTTGATGTAAGTAGATTGTGGTTTTTATAATGGAATGGGGGTTCACTTGTGGATTACGATTTTTAAGCTTGATAAGTTGTTTGTTTGAGGTAAGATGTTCCCATTTTCAGCAACCTCTCTTCCTTCTTAGCTCTATGCGTTTGTTTGAGGGCAAGCAAAGACTAAGTTTGAGGTATTTGATGTGTGTGCATTTTAGCATGTTTTGGGGGCATTATTTAGCATGTTTTGCATTCATACTTGCAGTATTATCATCATTTTAGGTCCTTTTAGGCCTAATTTGCATATTTAGTATTGGGCATTGCATACATTGCCCAATACTTTAAGAGCTTATTATGAAGTATTTTGGACTACAAGAAGACATATGGGTGAATCGATTGGCCTAAAGTTGAAGTTCAGGATATGATCTAGAAGATTTAGAATATCTCCAATGACACTCGAGCATGACACTCGACCATCACTTGGTCGAGTGGTTTTTCGCACTAGAACGTTGACTTTTTCGTCAGAGTTGACTTTTTAGGGCTTTTTTTAAAAGGGCCTATAAATACCCCCTTAATGTAATTAAGCAAACCCTAGAACGTTTTAGCCTCTTTTTAAGCAAAAAAGACTTTTCTCCTTTTTCCTTTGTAATTTCCTTTTCTTTGAATCTTAGATCCTTGTTGATCTTTTGATAATTCGATTTTCTGCCTCTAATCATTGTTGTTCATCTCTGTTTGATCTTTCTGATGATGTTAATGGTTTATGATTCTGGGTTTAAGTTCTTCATCATGAATTTTGAGTAGATCAATTAGGGTTCTTGAGAAGATGGTGAGATTAGGGTAGATCTAGGGTATTCCAGACTTGTTTAGGGTTGATTAGGTTTAGATCTCTTCAATCTAAGTGTCCTTAATGCTTATTTCTTTCTGTTAATGCTTGAATAAACTTAGGTTGAGATAACTTCTCTTAGCTCAAGAGATTGTTTGTCTAGGGTGTTATTAGGCTCTGATAGGTCTGTGTTTAGTGCCTTTTGACTCCTCTAATCGTTGGTGAGAATCAAGTCTGGTTTGGGTTTGAGAGAGGTCCCATTGCATGAGAATGAATGTGATTGTTGTGATTCATTGCCTAGAGGTCATCGAAACAGGTTGATAAACAAGTCTGAACCCCTTGGAATGCTTTGATCATTGATCCTTAACCTCAAGAACCCATTTTCCTTCATTGAATTCCGTCCCTTCTATTGCTCTGCTTTTCGCCATTAATTATGTTTTGTCATTGCTCTGTTTTTCGTCATTGCTTTGTTTTTGGTACTCTGTTTTTCATACTGTGTTTTCGTTATGTTTTTGCATTCTGTTTTTACTCTGTTTTGCGTTCTGTTTTCGTTAAGCTTGATTGGCATAATATTATTCACCATAATCATTCTGGCTTAGATTAGGTTAAGTAGACTGCATCCAAATTGAATAGTTGATAGCCCAGTTGGATTGACACCTTACTGTACTGCATTGATTACATAACAATAGGTTATTTGATACTGAAAATCCCTGTTATCAGTCCCGCAGTACGTAGTTCCTCGCCTTGCGGTACATGGTCCATCGGCCTGCGGTAGGTAGATTCTTCCCGTTGACTCTCTCCGGTGAATTTCTCCGTATACATGTTGGTTAAGTTTGGAAGACCTGGGATTGCACCTCATTTAAAACCTTTGAGAGAAAACCTCATGGGACAAAACTCACCCAGGGGAAAAAGAATGTGCATTCCAGAAGTCAAAGTTTGTTGTAGATGTGGTCGCTAACTTTGAGACTTGCAGATTTGGTGAAGATGTCGGCCAATTGGTGTTCACTCTTGGTATTACACGGAAGTGTAGTTCCTTCTTCAATTTTCTCATAAACCTTGTGACAATCTATCTCAATGTGTTTGGTCATCTCATGGAACACCGAGTTAGCCGTTATTGAATTGCCGCTTGATTATCACAATGCATGATAATTGGTTTCCTTGATTCAATGCCAATATGTTTTAGAAGAGCTTTCAGGCAAGTTACTTCGCTTGTGAGCTTCCTCATTTCCCTATATTCAACTGCAGCACTTGAGCAAGATACCACCTTTTGCTTCTTAGTCTTCCAAGTCACCAAATTTCCTCCAATGAATGTGCAATAACTCGTTGTAGACTTCCTATCATTCCTATCACCATCCCAATCCGCAGCACAATAGCCCATAATTTTGGTGTTATTGTTCTTGCCTATCCATATTCCACAACACGGGCTTCCTTTGAGGTAACTTAGTATCCTTTCCACCATGCTCTAATGATACACCGTTGGCACTTGCATATGTTGGCTTACTTGATTTACGGCATAGAAAACATTTCATCTTGTAATGGTGAGGTAGATAAGTTTTTTTCCCACAAGGCGTCGGTATTGTGCCGCATTTTCATATGGCGTGTCATCCTTCTTCCCCTTTCTACTGACCTTGTAGTTATCTTCAAGAGGATTATTGGCTCGTTTAGACCGTAATTTCCCTGTTTCACGCAAAATATCAAGGGTATACTTCCGTTGTGAAAGGAAGAGGCTTTCCGGAGAACGGCACACTTCGATTCCTAGGAAGTATTTTAGTTCACCAAGATCTTTAATATCAAAAATTGAATGAAGAAAAGTTTTATTTAAGGAGATATCGTCCTTATCATCTCCTGTGATGATCAAGTTTTCTACATAGATGAGTACCACAATAATCCCATTTGAACTGTGAGATGTATAAAGGGTATGGTCGGCTTTGGACTTGGTGAACTTATTATCTTTGAGTGAGGAGCTTAGTTTATGATACCATGCACGTGGGGACTGTTTGAGACCATAAATAGCCTTCCTTAGGCATAGTATTTTCTCGGTTGAATTATATCTTCAAGGCCGGGTGGAGGATACATGTAGACTTCCTCTTTGATTTCGCTTTAAAGGAAGAGGTATTTAACATACATTTGTCACAATTTCCACTCTTGGTTTGTAGCCAAGGATAGCACTACACGCATCGTGTGGAGTTTGGCGACGGGTGCAAATGTGTCTGTATAGTCTTGGCCATATGTTTGAGCGAACCAGCTCTGAAGCTGAAGTGAGCCAAGCTCAACGAATCCGTTCCTGCGTCAGCTACCCCCGGACTTGGGATATTACCCACGTGCCACCAACCGCACTTTGTGCCTTTCAATCTCACATTACTCTTGTATTGATGGTGAATATCCTTCGGCATGTAACAACTTTCTTCCCGAGTGGTAAATCCGCTTCATCCCATGTATGGTTACGCTTGATAGCTCCATATTCATCTCCAATCGCATCTCGCCGTACTTTATGTTTTTTAGCCTCATCATAGCTAGTTGGAACCTGTTCAAGCTCAAGTTTTCCAAGAAACGAATGATGTTCAATAGGCAAAAGGTCAAAAGAACAAACTGATTGGATCGAATGAGCTATGACTTGATTATTGTAGTAGACACGGGTATTGACCCAATTTGATGGGTCTTTCCTAAGTCTTGAGCATCTTCTCAATGGTGGAGGAGCTGGGACTTCTCATCATTTCTATCCTCGGAGGTTGTGTTGTCTTGTGACACAAGTAAGGGTTGATCGAATAGAACATTCGGATTATCTATCCTCCTTCCGCTCGGATTTATATGGTAGTGACCTTGAGGGTATCCATATGATCGGATTACTTTTCCTGGTTGGTGTCCGATTGTTCGCGATGGTGTATCCAGATTATCATTCTGTTTGGTGAAATTTTCATCTTCCTTCTCATTTGACTTTCCACTATTCCGAAGTCCTAACAAAATATGTCTAAGGCCTTTCAGCCCCTATCTAATGGAGTGTGAGCCAAGTCCTTGAGCTCATTCCAATTATCCACTTCATGGAAGCTCTTTTCTTCAAGGAATTTAACATCTCTTAAGATCATTATTCATCTTGTTGTTCGATTTGTAGCACTTATACCCTTTTGTGTTGTTGAGTAGCCCTACAAACATGCATCTTGTGCTCTTCTCATTCAACTTTTCCCTAAGCTCTCCCGGGTACTAGTACAAAACATACACATCTGAAGACATCGTAAGTAATTAAAGGATTGAGATGAGTTGTTGTAATGGAGATTTGTCTTTAAGAACTTTTGATGGGATGCGGTTAATGAGATAGCATGCGCGTCATTACGGAATCACTCCAAAAATGTTTGGGGACATTCCTATGGAACATTATTGATCGAGTCACCTCCATGAGGTGTCGATTCTTCCATTCAAGCCAATCCATTTTGTTAGAGGGTGTATAAGGACAACTTGTTTGGTGCTCTATTCCATTCTTTGCTAGATATTGTTTGAACCTTTGGCTAGTGTATTCCCCACCATTATCCCGATCGCAAACCTTTCACATAAATTTGATAATGATTAGTGACATATGTGTGAAAATTTACAAAAGCCTCATAAACTCGGTCTTTTGAAGGTAAGAGAGTTAGCCATGTAAACTTTGATTTTTCATCTATAAATGTGACAAAGTGTTTGTGGTTTTCTCAAGAAAAACATGGTGAGCGTCCATTACATCCGAGTGGATCAATTAAAACATTTCTCATAACTAGATGATGATTTAGGAAAAACAGCCTTACAATGTTTGCCACAAATACAAGTCTCACATCTAAGATTATCAAAGGAAATACTAGGTAACATTAAATCAAATGCTTTTATTATGGGGATGACCTTAGTCTAGCATGCCAAATGACTTCATTTCTATTAGCAACTACAAAAATTTAAAGCATTAGATTGAGTCATGTCACTCCCCAAGGATAGATCCGGTTTCAATATCCTGAAATTTCTCATCACTAGGACTAAAATAGCATTGCAATTTAGGTCATTTGTGGTTTTGTGAACTGAGAGTAAATTTGATGTAAAATTCAGGAGATAAAAAGCGTTACTATTTTTCTTAAAGAGTCTTAAGTCTATGATTCCCTTTAATGGAACCTTATGGCCATTAGCAACAAATTACATTACCAACCGTCAGCGTTTGATGTTGTGTATAAGGTTTCGCGGTCACAAATCATATGGTGATATACACCCCGAATCCACTACTAAGGGTTTTGTAGACTTAAGAGTAAATAAAAATTTTACCTGAATCCTTGAGTTGGATTAAGTGATTTGATGAGAGAGTCAAGGTTGGTGTGACGCTCCATTTCCTTGCACTGTGGCCATGTGAGCAAGACCGTTATCCACCTTCATAGGAGTTGGTCCACCTGTAACATTATTCGAAATTAGCCCTAGGGTTGTCTTTGAACTTGTTTGGCTTGATGTGAGTATGTAGTATCCAACATTTGTCTTTGACATGTCCCTCTTCTTGCAATGGTCACATACAAATAGCTTCTTATCCATTGGTTTGTACATTCCTTTGTTGGCCGAGACAAGTTCTCCAATGCCACCAAAGAGTCCAAGACTACCTTTTTACTTTTGAATATGAGCACATACTTCATCTAGGTCTTGGAGCTTGTCATTCCTAAGTATGTGTACTATGAGCGTTGTTGTACCCTTGGACTCAATATTAAGAGAAGAATAAACTTTTGTTGATGATTTCCGGATCCGTTGTTACCCCATAAAGGACGCCACTTTCCATAGTGGAAAGTGAACTCAATATCATCCTGAGTTAGAGCATTAATTGCTTTTTGGACTTCGAATACCCTAGTGAAGTTTAAAATATTTCCAAAAACTTTCGGGTTTCCCAAAGTTCTTTAGCGATCTCACAAGAGAAGTAGGACTCATGAATCGGTGGGTTAGAGAGCTTTGGATAATCGCCATGACAACTTGGTCTTCTTGAAACCATTTGTTGTGCCACCACTTGATTTCCGTCAACAATAGTGACTTGGTTGTGTGCGGCTCCAATTTCGACATGTTCCTATCAACCACGTCCACCGAGTATGATCTTCACATTTCTTGCCCATAGGAGGTAGTTTGGGCCTTTTAGAGTGACATGAACACCTAAAGGTTTCGAGTTCTCTATTGTTGAATCAAAGATGAGCTATTATCCAACGGTTAAAGAGAAAATGGTTCGGATAAAAGAAGAATTGAAGAGAGTAGAGAATAAAGCTTTAAAGATTCAGAGATTAGCCAAGAGGTGACCTAGCTCTGATTCCATGTAAGAATTTAGAGTTTTAGTATGCGAAAGATTAGAGATTTAACTTTAGGGGGAAAGAACCGAAAATATAGATAATAAAGATGTTCATTGCATAAAAGTATATCTTCAAGGTTGTGGCAACAAGTCTTTTTATAGAGAGACAAAGAATCATCTAAACCCTAGAGGCAGCGAGTAGCCCTTGGAGAAGAGAGGGAAGTTGGTGATCCCAAGGTGAAAGTGACGTGAGGGTAAAAGTGACCCGACGTGGTCTCGATCTTCGCCAAAAGCCCCAAAATCACATGTTGTCGTCTAGCTCTGACGGTCACTTGTGACTAGTTAGCCTTCATTTGAATCCTAACTAGGATGGCCAACTAATTAAACCCGTTACACAAAAGCCAATACTCGAGACACTCGAGTTCCCAACGTGTCTACATTTTACTCCCTCCCGTTGACATTCCGGATTCTCGACCTTTGGTACGTGCACTTCATCCTGCGGTACTAGAGCTTCTCGACCTGAGGTACGAGAGCTCTTCGTCCTGCAGTACGAGAACTTCTCGACCTGCGGTACAAGAGCTCCTCGACATATGGTACGAGAACTCCTCGTCATGCGGTACGAGAGCTCGTGAATACAATTGGAGAAGATGACGGTCAACCACCATGGAGGCGACACTGAGAGGAGATAATAAGCCATCGACGAAGAAACGGTGAAGAGAATGACCGGAGAAAGGATGGAGAAGATGATCGGAGAACGAAGAGCGATAATTGGGAAAATTGCCTTAGAGAGAATCAGTTACAAGCGCGTTATATGCACGCGTTCAACCTGTACTTCTTTTTAAATGTACATAATACTTATAATTTTGATGCAATCTATTTTTTTTTTCTTTTCTAAAACAATTATCTAACAAATATTCTATTATAGATGATTAGATTAATATTCATTCCTCAACTTTTGCTTAAGAAAAATAATGATTTCTCCAAGTAACTTTGAGACAATTTATAATTTCTAAGAAATTTTATAGTTGACATTTTTTATTTTTTCTAATCATTTGTTTATTTTTCCTTAACAATTACACAATTAAGGATATGCATGTGAATTTTATTCTACTCGCATGTGATAAGTCTACTGAAAATACGCATACTTGCACATGCAAAAATCAAATCTTACTGTTTACATTATATACAAATTTAGGTATTGTATCGGCTAGTCTTGATTCAATGTTGACAAAAAATAATAATTATGGAATCATAAAACTATGATAATTGTTGCATATATAAAATTAAGAAAATTCGTAATATAGAAAAATTTATGAAATATTAATTTTTTACAATTTCTACTATCTAAATTCGAAACACTAAATTAGAATATAACATAAAAATATCAACCCAATATGATAAGCCCAAACATATTACTATATATTATCGTAAATGACATTATCTAAATAATCGTAATATAGAAAATTTATAATAAATTAAAGAAGTTTAATAGTTGACAATATTCAATTTAAAAATCTAAAATTATAAATTAACTAAACTACAATTGAAACCAATTCCAGCTTAGGAAACAGAACGCAATATGATAAGCCTATAAGCAGATTTCACATTTGTCTAACATTGGTGCATTAATATTCTCATCCAAAGGTAGGTAAAAAGATATATTATCCATCATTTCTCCATTGCATTCATATAACGTAGGATATTTCAATAATAGTATGTTGATCATGCCCATGCAAACGAAGAGTCGTTGGACCATAACATACACTTTTTAGAACTTCAAAAACATACTCAAATATCGTAACTACAGTCACCTTTAAATGATCTCCTAAAACATTGTAATCTTCCGTTCTTTTGTGCTATCCAAAACATATAGAAATGATTTCTTTCTCACTAGTTTGATATAACATAGATAATCCTTCTGCTGAAAAACCATCAATAAAATAGTTTCTTATACTGCATATGTATCAGACTTCGAGATTACATACTCTACATAATCTTTCATAAAAGTTATGGAAAAGATCTTGGTTATCTACAACTGGAGAAAAAGGAAAATTGTGTAGAGAAATTATACGGAGCATTTCATCTCTATCACAAGTCTCACGAAATTTTGAAACACCTACTTCCATAGTACAATCGGTTCCTTCTGCGCACATCAAAAAATTATATTTACTAAAATATCATATGATAAGTTCACGTTATTAGTGATTTCTTCTATTTTATTTTGAAAAACAAAAAAAATCATGATCTATATTAGTCAGATAAAACAGTACACCAATTTTAGATTATTTCGACTAGAGCAAAACCTAAAAATTCAGTCGAATACTACAAGAAAGCAAAGCTGTTTCTGACAACGTTTGCTGTCAGTAACCGTCGGAAAAACACAATTTCCGACCCTAATTGACGGTTTAATGGTGGTCGGTTTGAGATGGTCGGAACCCATTAAACCGTCAGTAGTGGTCAGTTATTATTGACAACATGCAGTTGTCGGAAAATGGCTGTCGGAGAATGTCGGAAAGCAACCGTCAGTTGATGTTGGGATGGGTTTGTCGGAGATAGTCGGAAAATGTTATTTGTCGGAAGACGTAGGAAGCGTGTTGTCGGAGGAGGTCGGAACCCTGCTGTCGGAGGACGTAGAAAGCGTATTGTCGGAGGAGGTCGGAACCCTGCTGTCGGAGGACGTAGGAAGTTTCCGACCACTTCCTACAACCCTTTGTTAATAAATTGAAAAATAAATAATATTAAAATAATATTAGAATATAATATATATTAAAAGAAATAAAATTAAAAATTATATTATATTAAAAATAAAATAGTTAAAAGAATTTAGAAATTAGAATTGTTAACTACAATATAAAAAGCTAATCACACGAATATTGTAAAACTCATAAAATCTTCCCGGAATTTTGCGAATTCCTGCATCTGACGCTCCATCTCTCGCAATTTGGCGTTGTTCTCTTCTGCCTGACGCTCAATCTCCTCCTGTTTCAACCGCATCTGATTGAATTGCTCACGTTCTGACGGTGTCAAAGAACTGTGTGTGAGACGAGTCGGGACACCATCCGAAGTAACTAGATTGCCAAGGCCGAAAACACGGCCTTTGGTACGCGGAGTGGACTGCAGGAAATGAGAAAATTAAAAGTAAAAGTGATTAAAATATAATAAAAAAAAGATTATACCTCAATGACGAGCTGATCGATTTCCTCACGCGTAAGCTGGGTAGAACTACCCTCGCCCTCGTGACTGCGCTGCGATAGGATTTCGGTGGTCTTCCGCCTCACCGTCTCGAGAACACCGAGGACCTTCTTGTCCTCTACCCGCTTCGTCTGCTTGTTTGTATGTGTGTCCTCCATTAGGAGGAATAAATCAGGCTCTTCACCAAGCTGAGATGCCTACAAAAATATATTTAAAAGTTGTAGTTAATTTAAAAATATTTCTTGTAATCTATTTAAGTAACTTACCAGGACACGTGAACGCTCCTCGAAAGTCTGAGCCCCATTTTTATGGGTCGCAACTCCTAATCCGCCGCGGTTGCTGTTCCGGTTGAGGGAGTTTCTTGTTGAGACCTTTTTGGTGTCCTCGTGCTCCCAATATGCGGTGAACTGTTGGAAAAGTTCCGGGCTACAACGGGGATGTTGTTTCTTTCCCGCCTTCCAAGCTTGTTTCCATTCGTGTATGTTGTTTTTGTAAGAAGCCCGGCACTGTTTATCGAACTCAGCTCGCACCCAAGGTGTCAACTCGACGTCCCAATTAAAATCTTGCTGAAAAAAAAATACATAATTAAAACATATTTACTTCCAATATGTAAAATAAATATTTAGAACACTTAATTTAGAATAAACTTACCGTGAACGATTTGAACCAACTCTCTTGCAATTCCCGCGGGAAGTCGTTGTAGCGGGGATAAGCCCGGGGCAACTGATGCTGAATCATTTTAAGAATTGACTTCTTAATACTTTTTTCATACCGAAACCTGACAAATATTTAGTACACATTAGGGGTCTAAAAATATTATTTTGATGTAATATATAAAATAAATAAATAAATATATATATATAAATAAACAGAAAAAAAACACACCAAGAACCTCCGTTTGGGTCGAGAACGGTGATATGCCGACGGCCTTCTGCAGTGAGAAGTTGTTCAATGGTCAGGTGGGCCACAGAACCCTGTGGTTGAGATTCTTGTGGAGATGGTTGAACAAGACTCGGACTCTGTGTCTGGTCTGAGTCAACGTCACCGTGTAGGTGTCTTTGAAAGTCACTGTAGGTAGAACTGTAAAAGAAAAAAATCCTAGGAAAACTATATATACTTTGACATATATATATATATATATATATATAATTTTTGCGTTCTCGATATATAATTAGTACAGAACTTTATCTACTGTAGTTTTGTCGTACTATAGGTTGCTTAGACATGTACAAATTTTAGTAAATTTGCGTCAAAAACTTATATGTATATTACCTATATGTTACAAATTGCACAAGGATTTTATAAAATTTAATCAAATTAACAATTTACTTAATTTTACAAAATTTAGTAAATTTTTCTAAATTTTACATAATATTACATGTAATAGATTTATAAATTTTTTGTAATCAAATATTTCATTTAATTTGTAATGAATGATAAATTGGAAATGTACCTAATTGTACTAAATTTTACCAAGTTACATTATAAATGCACATGGATTTTATTAAATTTAATCAATTTACTATATTTTACCAAGTTACATTATACATTCACATTTAACCCATTTATCTAATTTTACAAAATTTTACAAAATTTTGGTAAATTTTACATTAGGTCACATGTAATTAAGTAAATTTTACTACTTGACATAGTAAATTAAGTATACAATTAAGTAAATTTTTTAGTAAATTTTACATATACTAGTGTATGTAATTGTGTATATACTTAAGTATAATATTAGGCATATAGTTAAGTATATAATTTTGTATATAAATGTGTATGTAATTAAGTATGTAATTGTGTATATAATAGTGTATGTAATTGTGTATGTATAGGTTTAATGGTGGAATTGTGAAATGGTGAAATGGTGGTGAAGCATTCGCGATTTGCGAAATCATGCACCCTCAACCCACAGACCAACCAAACTACAATCTACTCTACCCAACAAAATTGGTACCCCACAACCGATTTTGCACAAATTTGACTAACCAATCCTAACTTCTATTTCATGAAATCGAGTACAGAAATCGAAGAGAAGATGGGAAGACTTACATGGTGCTGGTGGCGGAAGCGGTGTCCAGCGATGGCGGAATCGTCGAGCGCAGCAGAGCGGAGAAACTTCTGCAAATCGCGAGTGGAGAAGAAAGAGACGGAGAAGATGCAATAATGTCGGAAGTCGTCGGTGAGCGTCGGAAACCGTCGGATAGAGTCTCTTCGCCTTCCACGAGACGCTTCATTTGCCGCTTTATTTTCCCTCTCTCTTCACCTGTCGGAAATGGGTGGCAGTTTCCGACCGTTTCCTACCGTATTTCATAATAATTAAATTAATTGTAATTGCACACAAAATGTTAATGTAAATATGAGTACAAATATGTTTTACCTTGCCCTCTACATAAAAATCAGAATCAAACTGAATCGAAAACATGTACTCGGTTTGATATCGGTACCCGGCAAAAAACAATTAGATTCCAGTATTTTGGTTTTTTTAGGTTTTGATCCGCTTAGATTTTTAACCAAAAGCCAAAAATAACAAATAGGAAGCAGAAATAATTTATACTAATCGACGAGATTTATATTGTCTTACATATGCGAAAATGCTACAAACATTTTATGCTTACTCAGAATCAAAGTCATTCGAAGCATCTGTAGAACTATCGGGTGAATCATCACCGAACTCTGTAATATAGTCTTCAGAGTCGTCATGGACCGTTGCATCTGGTTGTTCAGTTATATCTACAGAAAGGTCAATACCAAATTCAATACCAAGTGATCCAAGTATTCCCGGCCTCGCCTACTGCAGGGGATCATTTTCAGATGGTCCATTGAGTCTTCCTCGTGGGTTTATGGATGCACAGTAATCCAATTGTTTCTTTTGTTTGAGAGTTGTGGGTATGGTAGATAGCATACTTGATCTGCTTGTAACCCAAGAATGAAAGGATCATATTTTTGAAGCTTACGTCTACAATTAATAGACGTAACACCAAACTCAGCGACATGCACACCCGTTCCTATTGTCGGGTCGTACCAATCACAGTTGAACACTATACACTTCAACCCCATTAGCCCTGGGTAGCAAACCTCCAATATCTCTCGTAGAACACCGTAGTAAATGGTGTCACCAGACCTCGAAGACACACCGTAATCAGAAGTCGGTCTTTTCATCCCCTCACGTAGAATTTTGAAAGCATAGCCTCTTGTGCAATGCATTGGATATGTATTAGCAACATAGACTGGACCCATCACAAACTCTTGTAACCATGTCGGAAACTGTTGCCCAAGTGAAGAACACTTCGTAACCTGTATTCCAATATCGTGTCACAAACATAGATTACAAAACTTAAATTAGCTTCAAATGTTTGCCTCATAAATGTTGAAACTTACATAGAATTTTAGCCATTCAGTGAACTCGCCATCTTTGATAACGTACAGTTATTGGTCAGCCATGTGTGGATAAGCTGCTCTTAATTGGGCCATGTAAATCCTATAGTATAATTTTTACTTACACATATAAGAAATCCATACACGAATGGTAATGTGTAATAAAAAAACTACACGACTCATACCGTTCTAGATCTTCAATTTCGACACAGTTATTCGCAATATACAGATGCATGTGTTTACTTTCTGCCGTACTAAGTTTCCGCTGTTTTGCTTTTCCGCTTAGCCTACCAACCTGAGAGAATGTATCAAGAGCAAATGCTGGATAAATTGGGTGTTCGCCACCGTCATCATGTCGAGGTGGTCTACGTCTCTTTGTCTGCACTTCCGGATGAAAGTACGTTGAAGAGAAATTTGCGGTTTCTTCGTTTAAGCACTGTGCAACGATGGAACCCTCGACTCTACTCATGTTTTTCACTTTCTTTTTTAAGTGAAACATGTATCTTTCAAACGGATACATCCAGCGGTATTGAAATGGTCCACCTAACTCTGTATTGGAATCGCCTGACCATTCAGTATACATAAAATTTACAAAATGACATAATGAAAATCTACTAACCTGCTTCCCGTGGTAGATGAATCGGAAGATGTTCCATAACATCGAAGAATGATGGCGGAAAAATCTTTTCAAGATTACAGAAAATAACGGGAATTTTGTCGTTCAAGTTCTTTATCCCGTCTATAGTGAGACTACGCGAACACAAATCTCGGAAAAAAGCCCCGATCCCTGCATATTTTATAAGCTTATGTTGCATTGCAAAGTTGATTACACAAAGTACATGATACTAGAATTAAAATTTTACCTGCAACAGCTTCGTGTACATGGCGCGGTAGCAAATACGAAAAGGCAAACGGGAATAATCTTTGCATCACGACATGACAATCATGACTTTTCATCCCAATAAATTTTCCCTCTGCACTGTCTACGCAGTTGCGCAAATTCGAGGCGTAGCCGTCAGGAAATTGCACATTGTGTTTTATCTAATCGAAAAATACAGCCTAATTACATATAATTAGTTAATAAATTACAAAACATCATAGTCGATTAGAATTTGTATTAACTAACATTCGTACCTTATTCGAAGCATCCATACGAAATATTGGACAAGGACCAACTTTATTGTTACCTCATACATGAAGTGCTCTTCTATCACATATATCAGGTAAGTCTAGTCTCGATTTCAAATTATCCTTCGTTTTCCCCTTCACATTCAGAATAGTATTGATGATATTCTCAAACACATTTTTTTCAATGTGCATAACGTCTAGACAATGTCG
The DNA here is from genome assembly GCA_023374145.1 of Lepidium sativum. Taxonomy (NCBI): domain Eukaryota; kingdom Viridiplantae; phylum Streptophyta; class Magnoliopsida; order Brassicales; family Brassicaceae; genus Lepidium; species Lepidium sativum. Next base: position 76,303 of record JAKUCM010002127.1, read on the forward strand.
TAGCTTGTGGGTTCTCCAATACGGCAAGTCCAAAAATATACTCTTCTTATGCCAGTTGTGATACTCTCCAACGCCATCAACAGGACAATGCCCATTTCCCCCACACTCCGTAGTTTTTTTTGCACCAAAATCTCGAAGTTGGGTTAATATTGTAAGGCCATCTGGTTCTGGTGGTGGCCCATACATCACTTTCTTATTCTTTGTGAACAACGTTGTGCTTTTCCGGTATGGATGATCTATGGGTAGAAAACGCCTATGACAATCGAACCAACAAGTTTTTCTACCGTATTTTAATTGGAATGCTTCTATGTTGTCCTGACAAGTTGGACATGACATTCTCCCATGTGTCGTCCACCCAGACAACATTCCATAGGCAGGAAAGTCACTGATAGTCCACATAAGGACGACTTTCATCATAAAATTAATCTGACAAGACACATCAAACGCTTCTACGCCACTCTCTCATAATTGGTTCAACTTGTAAATTAGTGGCTGTAAAAACACATCTAGTGATTTTTTTGGATGATTCGGCCCTGTGACTACAACTGTCAGGAATAGAAATTCTGACTTCATACAAAGTGAGGGCGGTAAATTGTATGGTGTAACAATCACCGGCCAAACAGAATATTGTCTTCCATGTTTCCCAAATGGACTAAAGCCATCTGTACACAAGCCGAGATACACATTCCTGCTTTCGGTAGCAAAATAAGGATAAACTAACTTAAAATGTTTCCATGCTTTCGCATCTGATGGGTGTGCAATCTCTCCATGTGAATTATGTTCTCCATGCCATCGCATTGCAGCGGCAGTACGCTCAGACTGATAGAGCCTTTTCAACCTTTCTGCTAATGGCAAATACCACATCCGCTTGTATGGGACCCGATTTCTACCATATGTTTCCTGAAACCGAGGTTTACGACAAAATCTACATTGCACCATATCTGAATCCTCTCTCCAGTATATCATACAATTATTCATACATACATCTATCATCTCGTACGGTAACCCAAGTCCGGCTACCAGTTTCTGAACCTCCGTGTACGAACTAGGAGCAAGATTATCTTTAGGTAGACTCCTGCTAAACAAATTAGCTATCGCATCAACACATGTCTCTGCTAAATTGTAGTCTGTCTTGATATTCATCAACTCAGTTGCAGTCGATAACGGAGATATCCCTTCCTCACACCCACCATACAACGGCTTCTTCGCTGCATCCAACATATTATAAAAACTCTGTGCTTCTACATTTGGCTCTTCCCTTCTATTAATGCCCTCCTCAAAAGCAGACATATTCTCTCTAAATGCATCGTTAACCATCTGAATTGAACCAACTATGTTCTCGCCTTCCACAGCCGATTCAATAACAACACCTCCACCGTAACATTCATTACCACTTCTGTCATTAACCATACATTCAGCTTATACATTCATAGTTTCACCAGTACCTAAACCATTATTTATATTTGCACTAGTACTACCAAAATTAACCATAGATGGATCTTCTCCGTGCGAGTACCATACTTTATACCCAGGAATAAAACCTCTACTATACAAATGGAGCCAAACTTGTTTTACTGAAATAAATCTCATATTTTTGCATTTACGGAAAGGGCAATACATCTTACCTGTTTCGCGCGTAATGCTTTGATTTCCAGCGAACTCCATGAATTGTTATATCCCATCAGCATACTCTGGGGTAAGTAAGCCCGTTTCAGGATCGTTTTTTTCTTGATCAATCCAAGCTCGAAAATATATATTTGACATTTTTTTGATACGTATTGAAAAACGAAGGTGTATCCACAACATGATTGTTTGTGGTTATATAGAGGCACTTTCCTACCATTTTTGACGGTTTTTGACAGTTTCACCTACTTTCGGTTACACTGGAAAATGACATATGAAGAACGTTTGTACTGGTACCGTCAGTAGTTTTCGGAAATAAATGTGGTCGGTAACGGTCGGTCACTTCGGTTTGTCGGCAGAGGTCGGAAATTTCCGACACTAACCGACAACTATTCTATTATTGTCCAAATTGTGGCCTGTTGTCGGTTTTATTGTCGGAAAAATAAGTTTGTGGGTAGTTGTCGGAAAAGTAGTCGGATATTTCGGTCGGTAGCCGTCGGTTTAGTCAACGCGTCGGTAGTGGTCGGAAAATTCCGACCTCTTCCGACACCCCTTCGATTATTGTCCAAATTGTTGCATGTTGTCGGTTTTCTTGTCGGAATATTCCGACAACACCACAACGGTCGGAACGGTGGTCGGTTTTAGACATGTTTTCTTGTAGTGGAACCTTTTGTAAACTTTAGAAAATTTATGCACCACAATTAACAAAATCCGTTTATTGTTTCTAAAACTTTAATTTAAAGATATATGAAACTTTAATTTAAAGATATTGACAGAAAAATGTTTGCTGTCATAAATAGAATTTGTGATTATAAGTAAGTAGTAGAAGAATAAATCTGGTTGTATCTCGAGCTGAATTTTTGTTTTTCTTCATCTATGAATACGATAAATTTTGAGATTAAATTACATCAGAACAACATAAATCAAGTTTTAAATTGAGTATAAATCAATTTATGCTATTGTTACCTTCTTTTTGATTTGAATCAAAGTATCTTTGTTCATAACTTATTTTGTTATCAACTCTAAAAATCATACCAATATCATGATGAGATAACTGATTCGGTTTCTTCCATACACGATTTTCCTTTTTCTTCATGATACAATTTGGGAAAGTATAAGAGAATTTTTGTTCAGTTTTAAATCATGAAGACGAGGCCATCAAATCTCATTATCAACATGTTCAAACAAGCACCAAGTAGGAAGAAATCATGATCTCTAACACCCAAATTTTTCAGATGATTCAAACATCGATGGTCTTGAAAATCCTTCTCATCAACAAGAAAAAATGTGTTTTATTCTAATAAATTCACTCTGTATGATTCTGATTCTTACACCTAATTTTAGACATTTGGATACCCGTTTAGATTCAGTTTTACTCTTTTCGGGTTCCAAATTTTTGGGTTTAACCATTTAAAACCTGTTTGGATATTTTAGAATTTTGGATCGGGTTCGGTTCAAATTATTTTGGAGTTACGGATTCAATACTTATAAAATGCTTTATATCATGTCGGATTCAGATTTTTTTTAAATTTAAATCCTCTTAAAAACTGAAATAATCCTAAAATAAATCATAATATATATTCAAAATTAAATATTTTAGTTTTTTATTTGTGTAATTCAAATTGATCAATATATTTAGATTTATAATTATATTTTTAAATATTTAGGTAACTAAAATTATATATATATATATTTAAATATATAATATATTTTGGATATTTTTGGTACTCATCCCGGTTTCGAATTTTACCCGATCGGATTTAGGTACCCAAATTTTTATAATCTAAAACTCGTTCGGATATTTTGTCGGGTTTGGTTCCTGTTACTTAGGACAATGATGATGAAAATATGTTTATATCACAAGACTTGCAATATAGGTTTGAATATCTCTCAAGGGTAGAAGAAGTTTAGAAAAAAAGGAATTTGGTTCATAGTAAGCACCTAGACCAGAGAAGAAGAAAAAAAACTAAATTCAATTGTAATTTATCAGAATTATTCTTACTATAACTTGCATATTCGTTTTAGATGTCCGCTTAATATAGTAGATATTATATTCTAAGTAATTTTTTTAATTAAAAATATATTTTGTAGATTAGATTGATGAGGGTCTGGTTCGTTTCCGAGTTAATCGATTAACTCGGGTTGGTTCGTTTTCGAGTTAATCGTCGGCATTGTTTCGTATGTCAGAGCTCGGGTTGTGGTTGTTTCCTCCATTGGTGGTAGTTGTCGTCTCTCGTGTTTCTTCCCATCGATAATCTCTTTCCCGTTATGGTTGGGGTTACTTGCTCATCGACTCCCTCTGCCTTCGTCTAGTTATTTTTACCTTTAGTGGTTATAACTAGTTGTTAATTAATTGTTTCAAGTGATTAATTAGGTGGTTTTAGTCTTCTCCTTTGCCTGAGTCCGAGTCTCGGTTTTGATGGAGCCTAAGTTTGGGGTTTTCTTCCCCTTGTTTTTCTCTTTATGAAATCTGATCTAAATCATGAGTGATTTGAGTGTTGATGTCATAATTTTCCTTAGTTGAGTTTTGTTTTGGTACCTAGCTCAAATGGTTAACTTTTGTTTTTGGCACTTTCAAGAGTGGGACATATCTTCTCCAGAGAAAATCAGTCCTTGTATTTCAAGTCATTGTTTCTAGTAGGAATTTCATTGTAAGATGTTCCTAAGATGGCATCTAGATCTTGATTCACTTGTGTTGGTTTTATCAATTGGATAGTTTCATATCACTTTTTTTGTTTTGTAAGAATAATTACATCAATTATTTTCTTTGTAGTTTAACATTGTTCTCATATCAATTGTAATCTTCCAAATTTAATAATATTCAGACGAAAAAGATTATAAATAAATACAAACATTTATTTGTGGAAAACTTTTATAAATAACTTTGCACCAACTATATTATTCATGGAAAATTTAATTAATATTTTCATTTCAAGATGAAAACTCTCTCTCGTGTTCCCAATAGTTTTAAATTGGATTGAATATAAACGGTTTCATTTTTTATTTTTATTTAATAAAGAAACGATTTCATTTTGGTTAAGTTTTATCTATCATTTACCTTCTAGTTGAACTTATTTGCGACTTTAAGATACATTCACACACAAACGTATTCATAAATTTCATAATGCATTCTTGATTCATGGCAAAAATGTAAAGTATGTAGTATACAATATATGGGAACAAAGCACAATATTAATTGCAATTTTATTTTAGAATCCTTGGAGAAATATCAAAAAAAAAACATCAACAAACAAAAAAACGAAAAATAGAAACACCAAAAATATAAAGTAAATTTAGTAAAAAAATAAAAATACTGCTTTATCACATTCACTCCACCACTGAATGCCACATAATTAAAGCATATTCCACTGATCATTTCATTCTTACTATTTAAACACTTATTATATAGGTAGAATAACAATATGTAATTAGTTCATATTCAATATAACGATGCTATGAAATTTTATCGAAATATTTATAACCATTTTCTGCCTAACTTGGATCTAATTCATTGATAGAGAATGATAACCCCTTTTATGCTTCCTTATTATTTAATCTAATTGCAGTCTATTTGAATAATTATACAAAAACTTGGATGTAACATATATGTATTTATCTATCTACATTTATGTAGTTATATACATGTTCTTTACTAAGGATTCAGACATTCTAACAGCTATAAACGTGTTTTCATAAACTTTTTTGTTTTAATGTGTTCTTGATATATGGCAAAAGTACAATATTAATTAATATAATAAGCGACTCGATAAACCATTGACCCACCATGCATTATGAATAATCAACGAAATTTACCATATTTTATTTCAATTCTTTTATAAATATGAATTTTGATTTTGGGAATATTCGCACTCTTCCTTCGTCGATAAGTTCATCTTTCTCCTCTGTTCTTATCCTTCTGCTTTCTTCACCAAACTAATTATTCACGTTTTTTTCTTCTTTAACAATTTGTGTATTAAGAAGCAAGACTGGCTTTATCTGTACCTTTCTTTCTGCCATTAAAAAACCTTCAAATTCTTTAAGATTCAATTTATCTATGTGGATTTGATTCTTTACACACTCTTTTTTCTATTTGAGATTCTTTTTAACCATATTTTTCTATTTACTTTTTGATTTTTTTATAGGAAAACATGCAATCTCCGGCGACAAAATCCACCACCGTGAGGACTGTTGAGTTACCGCCTCGTCGCGGAAAGGTGAAGCGAGAGATCTTTGGTTGTTTGACCAATTCCATCGTTTCCGCCGCCGTGAAAGCCGGTGACGTGTTCACCGGACGTGGTGGTGGTTCTTCTTCCTCCTCCACCGCAACTCCACCAACGAGCGGATACACTTCCGACCACAACAACGAGTAATCATGAAGTAACAAAAAGAAGAAAGATATAATTACGAAAGTGCCATTGGTTTATTCACCGCCATTTTGGCACCATTAGAGAGGAAGCTTGTTTGGTTCTGTTCGATTTTTCAAAAACAGAACGCTGCTTTTCTCCAGATCCGTTATGGTTTGGTTTTTGGTTTTATTTTTCTTGTGTGGTACGATCCGGTTTAACTTCGGTTTTTTGGTGGGTTAAACCGAATTACGTAATTAATGGTGTGTCAGTGTGTGATTATGTATGTAAACAAAAGTATCTCCCTAATCTGTTGTTTCTACGTGTTTTTAAAGTGGAGTAATGATGTCGTCTGGGAGATCATTTTTGTATTGCTCTCGATTTACTTCTGTTTGATTTTAATTATTACTATGTGATTGTATGTTTTAGTCTGTGGTGTGCTTTGAATGCAATGTATAATTAAGTGTGTTTAATTACTTTTTTTCGATTTTTCTCGTAAAAAAATTGTTATGAAAAACAACATAAAATGTATATTGACAAATTCGTAAAATTACTTCAATGGGTAATTTAATTAAAGTCTAGAGCAATTTACAAAAGATATAGGGTTTGCTCTTTTTTTTTTTCAACGATATAAATACAGCAAAATGCAGCTAGATTACAAACTCAGACACTCGACCACCAGAGCGTCTGCTTTGTAATTTAGCAATCTGGAATAACCGATAAAGAGCAAGAAGAAAACCGAAGACTCAGTCTGTGAAACTCCTCCTGGTGTGGTAGAAACGCCGGCCATTCCTCTGGACGCTGGATGATAGAAAAGACTGTCTCACAGTCCATCGAGATCTCTACTTCTTGGATATGTAACTCCACAAGAGCTCCTAAGACCCATATAACTGCCTCAACCTCCGCATGAAGAGCCGACAAACATCTATGGATCCGGATTGATCCCGAGCATATTCCCTCCACCGAATCTGGAAAGCAAACCCAACCGACCCCTGTGTAGAGATCAGTTTCCTTCCAGGACGCGTCCACGTAGCATTTATAGCCAGTGAAATTAAGATTGGCTATGGTGGGGAATGTCAGAGGTGCCTTGGTCATATTAAGGCTTGAAACCGTCAGGTCTCGTGGAACTGGAGTAACCTGTCGGGCAAGAGACCACTCATTGTACTCTACTGTAGCCCTGTCCACGATAATTCTGGGGTCTAAATCAACTTGTGTGAAACAGAACCCGTTACGCGCTTTCCAGATATGCCAAATTAGCCAAGGGAAACTCTAAAATTCTACCTGATGCGTTATCTGGGAGAGTAAATAATCCAGATTGTACAAAACTGAAATGCCCAGGAAAATACCCGGACAGCTAGGTATTGCTGATAAAGCCCATACTTGAGCTGCAGGTGGGCATTCAAAAATCACATGGTAGACCGACTCGGAATCCGCCCCGCACCTCGGACACCTAATATCCTGACCAAGACCCCGTTTTTCCAAATTCTTGTACACAGCTATGCACCTTGACAACGTTTGCCAAAGAAAGTGTTTTATTTTTGGGGGACAATCTAGTTGCCAACAGTTCTTGTACAACGAATCAAAGGTAGGACCATGTCGACCTTGGTCTATCCCTCTTCCTCTACCAGCCACTTGATATCCAGATTTGACCGTATATCTACCTTACGTCGTATAATGCCAACCCCAATAATCCTGCCTCTGACAGATAGGTAACCTTATTGATAAAATGAGTTGCGCATCCTGCGCCCCAAAATATTGTCGCACCAGAATCTCGTTCCACTTACCCGATTCACGGTCAATGAATTGATCTACCGTCAAATCAGAAAATATGTGTAAATCCATCCCCTCTGCGGCCCTTGGAATGACATATGGTATCCAGTTGTCTTCCCAAATCTTAATTAGTTTACCATCACCTCGTTTTCGAATTAAACATTGTGCTAGTAAAGGTCGTGCTGACATTATACTCTGCCAACCATACGACATTGGTCCTCAGATAGTTGCTTCCATAACACCCGTATTCCTATAGTACTTTCCTTTCAGAACTCTCGCGAGCAGTGAATCTGAGAATTCCAATAGCCGCAACACTTGTTTGGCTAGTAGGGCCTCATTAAAGTCCTCTAATATTCGAAAACCCATTCCACCACTGGATTTTGGTTTGCACAAATCCCTCCATTTTTTCCAATGAATACCTCTGGTAGCCCCAGAACTGGACCACCAAAAATTAGCAATGGCTGCCTGAAGCTTCTAAAGAACAATCTTCGGAAGTTTGTAACAGCTCATCACATACGTTGGTAACGCCGTCAAAATAGACTTAATCATCACCTATTTCCCTGCTTTGGAAAGGAATCTATTAGACCAGGTAGCTAATCTCGCTTGTAACTTGTCCGCTACAAAAGCAAATACTTTTGCTCTAGACCCTCCTACTATTTCGGGTAGCCCTAAATACTGTCCTAGACCACCTTTTTTATTGATCCCCAAGATTTGTTGGATTTCTGATTGAATATCCAACCCAACATACTTCCCAAATTGTATCGATGACTTATCAAAATTAATTTGCTGACCCGATGAACTTTCATATTCCGCCAGTATCTTAAGGATATGTAGAGCTTCTACTTTATTTGCCTGGCAGAAAAATAGTGTATCATCCGCAAAATGGAGGTGCGAAACTGACGGACTAGAACGGGCAACTTTTATCCCGTTAATGATTTTAGCTTGTCCCGCCTTAACCAATTTGGCTATAAGAACCTCCGTACATAAGATAAAAAGGAATGAGGATAGAGGATCTCCTTGCCTTAGACCCCGTTCAGGAATAATACGCCCTCTTGGGGTTCCATTACTTATTACCGAGTATTCAACACTCGTAATACACCACATAATACACTGTATCCATTTATCACAAAAACCCAAATATCCCATAATAGCAGCTAGAAAATCCCATTCCACTCTATCATATGCTTTACTCATATCTGTTTTTATGGCCATGTATTTACTACTTATTGTCTTATTTGTACGTAACGCATGAACCATTTCCTGAACAATCAAAATATTGTCCGAAATCAAATGACCCGCTACAAACGCTGACTGTGTCTCTGACACAATCTTTGGTAAAACTCTTTTGAGCCGTAACCCCAATATCTTGGCGATCAATTTATACCCAATATTGCAAAAACTAATAGGCCTAAATTCTGTCATCTTAGTTGGACGAGACACCTTAGGTATAAGACAAATATTTGTCTTATTTAGACCTTTATCAAAGTAACCCGTCTGTAAAAATTATCTACGATTAGAATTAGATCCTTCTTAACAATTTCCCACGATGACTAAAAAAACAGAGCTGTCATTCTGTCATGTTCTGGGGACTTAGCTGGTGCCATTTGAAATAGAGCTAACTTGACCTCCTCTTCGGAGGTAGGTCGCATCAGGAAACGATTGTCCATATATGTTACCTTACACTCCAAATCGGGGGTGCGAACATTTTGTGACTTAGTGGTTGAGAAAAGATCTGAGAAATATGTTACTGCCGCGTTCAAAACATCTACCTCTTTCACTACCCACCGCCCACAATTATTTACTACTCCAATTATCCTATTAAGTGCCCATCTTTGACGTATGACTGAATGGAAAAACTTTGTGTTCTCATCACCCTCTTTCAACCATTTATTTCTACTTTTCTGCTTCCAGTATATCTCCTCCTCAATATTGGCAGTCTTAAGCTTTGCATTAGCTTCCTGTATAGCATCTGTATCAACAACGACACTTGCATTATGTAATTCCACTGCCGTTTTCCAATAATTAATTTCCTGTCTGCCTGACTTTACAGTCTCACTTCTCCAGTGGGATATTTCCTTTCGACAATACCGAATTTTTTCCACCAAAGAGGAACCTGATCGCGATCTGCTCTCGCTCCTTTTCCAACTTCGTTCTATTATATCCTTGAATCCATCTTTTCCCAACCAGCGCTTATCAAAACAGAAGCGTTTGGCCTTGACCGAGCATAACTGATCTTGGAAAATTACTAAAATTGGTCTATGATCAGATCCTACCATATCCAAATAATTGATTTTCGATTTTGGAAACAACTCGTGCTTTGTCTAAAACACAACGAATTACTCCATTGCTATGTACTCCTCTCCATGACCACCTGTTTCCGATTTGGGGAAACTCTAACAAGCCACAATCCCTCAACATTTGGTTAAAAGGAACAAAGGAATTTATACTCCTCGTATTTCCTCCTTGTTTTTCATGATTTCCAGATGGTCCATGGGCCTGAACGAGTGATACGTAATCGTGTAAGTGTTTCCCACACATAAGCTCTTTTTGATTGAACTGGTTCAGCATACAAAAAATTAATATGGGAAGTTGTTCCTAGAAGGTCAATTGATAAATCTATCATATTTTTATCTCTAAAATTAATTATTACAATATTATAATCATAATACATTAATGTTAGGCCCCCACTAGAGCCCATTGGTTCAACTGTGAGCAATCTATGATAGTCCAAATGTTGTTGGACTTTAACCAAAAAATCCTCTTTGTTCTTTGTTTCTGACAAGAATAAAAAATCCGGCTTAGAAACTTTCCAAATATGACGAAGATAATTAATAGTTATTTTATTCCCCAATCCTTGACAATTCCAAGATAAAGGCTTTAAAATCATAATAATAATAAATAATTAAGGAGCCTTAGACTTGCTCTTATTAATAATCCTTTTTGGGTTTGGTGACATTAGGCCCACTAAGACTAGTTTTCTAGTACTAGTTCCCCTCAAAGGGGTCAAAATTCGTGCTCCTTGCTTGCTAACAGCTGCAGGTGCCCTTTTTGCTTTGGCTTCTCTGTAATTTTGCAATTTTGCTGCCATGATCTCATTTTTCTGCGCCTTTTCCTCTTCGGACAGACCATTTTGGCTAGTCATGACCGCATCTTGTGCTAATTCTTCTAGCACATCATCAGTCAACATGTCTTCTTGATCGACATCTAAGTTACCCTCAGGTTCGAGGTTGTCTTCCTGAACCATCTGGTTCTGGTCCTCGTCGACCTCATCCAAATCGTCTATGTCGTCCATAGTTTCTGACAGTGTCAGCCCCTCAACGTTCTCTTTTTCCCCAGCCTCACTGCCAATCCCTAATGTTGTGGTTTGACATTCTGTCTCGGTGTTAGTTGCACCTTGAAACAGAGGTCTACGCACTTTTTTGGCCGAAGACGTCTCTGCTGCCACGTCTACCTCAGTTTCCTGCAAAGAATACAAAAAACATTGATAAATATAAAGTTACCTTTGTCGTTACACCTAATTCTACCTGCGGAGGAATCATACCTCAGCCTCTCTTAGAACTAGAGCCTTTAACACTACCTAACTGAGATTTAGTTTGTAAACTTTTTCCTTTGTTTTGTCCTAAGAACGCTCCTTTGTAGGACTTATTTCTCTCCCCACATACTACCTTTCTAGGATTTTCAATTGATGGAATCCTAGTCTCAGTATTATTCTTGTAACAACTAGCATCCTCATGAGTCATTCTATAGCATAAACTACAAAAGCCTTCCAACCTCCTATACTCGATCATTACTTTTGACTCACACCCTTCTTCAAATTCAAGAATCGATGAGAACACCAAAGGCTTAGAACAAGGAAGTTCAATAAGCACTTGCCCTCTCACCACATCAATACTAATAACCCTACCCAATGACGTAGCTACCAACCAATAAACTTCCTCTACCCTATACTCAAAGGGAATTCCAATTATTCGTATCCATAACCTAATAAAATTTGGATGATCTGCATCAGCCAATGGTTTTCATGATGGATATGAGACCATCCACCCATCAAAGTTTATTGCACCATTATCTAAGACCATTTTCAAGTCGAATTCAGTTTGAAACTCAAACTGAAATCGACCATTACCTAAGTTCAAACCTCGAACTCTACCCACTAGACCCCAAAATTGAGGCATCCTAAAAACAAAGGTGTCTACATTCTGTCTTATTGGATTTAGACACCTCCCCATCAACACTTTTGAACTTCTAGCCAACAGTGCTGAATTTTCAATCTTTGGAATCTTAATTTTAAGGACCCTAGGTGGTGACTTAACTATCAATGTCTTCTTACTTTTGTTGAGTTGAGACATGTCGAGATCTAAACACTGACATAGGGCTAATCGCTCTGTGTTTAATATGTTTAATGAAAGCAGCATAAGAAAACGCATACCTCTATACAGCCTTATATAGAATTTTATTCTTACTCTTAACCAATCGTTGTTCCTATTTTTCAGCCGCAAGGAACTCCTATCTTTTAGGAAACTTATCTGAAAAAACTGTTGCCTAAGTTTCAAATTCACGAAAATCAATCCTCTAGACCTTATCTTAATTTCAAAAATCAGAGATATACTTTCGACTTCTGACTTATCAACACAATCAATCCGACTCTTATCACCACAGATAATGTGAATTGCAATAATCCAATTAAACCCTTCTGAGTATTTTTAGTTTAAAAATTTCTAGTTGAAACGAATCATTATCTTAACCAAATTTTGAGCTGACCTGTATAACTTCATTCGTTCTTGTTAAAAACGCTTATTAAGGAAAACTAATACTAACATTCAACCGATATAATTTAATATTTTCTTTTGCTAATATAAGTCACAATTGACCAATCCAATGATTAAGTTTCTATATAACATAGATATTAAAATCTAATATCTAGTTGTGTAAATATAAAGTAAATTTACTATATGCCAATGCATATTAATAATATCTAGTGTAAGTTATATATTTAAATATTTTTAAACATCAAATTTTACATAATAAGTGACTTGATGAAAAAAAAAAAAGAAATCAAATTTTGCATAGAAATACTCAGAAAATGATTTGGGACCGAAATAATATTAATGTATTATTATCTAGACCAAATTATTTCTCATATATCATTAGCAAATAACAAAAATGAAATAGATTATTAAATTTAATTGAGTAATGAGTGGTGATGGGACCAGGTTAATGATAAGTTTGGTCAAAAGTGCGATGATAATAGGGGTGCCAAACAAGCCAATTTGTGTTTATTTAAACTTTTTATGACGGATATTAGGTTAATTTATTAGAATCACAATCAATAAAATAATATCTATGTATGTTTCGCTAAATTTGGCGGATAAACATATTGATCCGTAAATTTTAATTTTAATATTTTTATTTTGAATTCATTTATTTTTTTTTTTTGACAACGAATTCATTTCTTTAGAATATATTTATAATAATAATTTAAAATAAAAATTCTACTAAATTCACTGAAAAATACACATGTATTAATAGTATAATACATGTTAAAATTAAAATGAAAATTTTTGATTTTTATTAAGAAAATAACAATTAAAGTTGTTACAAAAATTTTAAAAAATAGTAAAATTTTAGATTACTTTTTAGGATATAATTTTATATAAAATTTCTATATTAGATTTTGAAAAAACTATTACAAATTTTAAATAATATTTGTGTAATGATTAATAGTATACAAATTTTTGATATCCTATTTTAATTAAAAAGATCTTAATTTCTAATTTTCTGGAATTGTTATAAAAGATATTTTGATTGGTTTTAAAATAAAGTTTTGAGAATATTAATAATTAAAATTTAATGATAATTATGAGAACCTAGGATTTTGATGAACTATGTGTTTAAAAAGATAAATAATACATTGTTCATAGATTGACCTGCAAAATTTACAAATAAAATTTGCTAGATATGCAATGTGCGGAATGTGGCCCACTTGATATTCCTGTCTAATGTCCAAGCCAGCCGCCTTGGCGTCCTTTTTCCAATTTATTTATTTTTCTCTCAATTATTTTCAAAGAACCTAAGACGGATTTGAAATACATGTTACACTTCTCTGAAAGAGCATACTAGTCAAACTTTCAGGGATCTATTTGGAATCTTTTCCAAATTATTAAAATTTATCCTCAAAACAAAATTTTGACATGTAAGACTCATATATAAAATCAACAATTGATTTAAACATTTAAAAATGGAATCAATAACCAATTCTAAAAATAATTAAAGAAAAAAAATGTTGGAATTGAAATCTATAAAACTTAAACTGCAAATTATTTAAAGAAAGAATCGAAAACATTTTATTTCCTGAGTACGATTTCCGAAAACCCTAGAGGGCGATTTCCTGTGTGGTAAAGGAGGATTTCTATTGAGGGCAAATGGCGTTTTCCAGCGAGACGACGAGCGAGTTCCGAAGAAGGCAGAGGTGAGGCGATCTGCAAGGAAGGATCTCATAAGCGGTGAGACGATTGTTGCAGTGAGATTTTGTATCACTGGGAGGGGACGATTTTCGGCGAAGGGGTTTCGTCGGGGGGTTACGGGAGAATAGGGAGCTCTCCTCTAGTATGGGTTGTTCTGATCTGAAGCAGATTATCCGGTGGCTTTCAAATCATGATTGTGTTCGGTAAGGACATATGTTGATTCTCAATGTGGCAATTTCCATTGAATGTAATTACCTGGATGAAGGGGACTGATTTCATCTTCTCTGGAAAATTTGATTTCAATATAAAGTCAGGGGACTGATTTCATCTTCTCTGGAAACATTACCTTCAGAGAGGGTAAAATTGGCAGGATCCTGATGATGAGGGGTGTTTTCGAATCCGAGAACAGTGAGGTACGAAGGACATTTGTATCATCTTTGTTAGGATTTTTGAGAATGATACTCGATAATTTGTTCGGTTATAGGCTCTTGATAATCTCACTAGCTCAATTAGGTGTATTGGTATTCTCTAATTGTGAGAATAGACGCGTAGAGGCTTGCTTATGTGCAAGAAAATACTTGGTTCCATCTAAAATTAGCAATAGTATTAGATGCAAAGTGTGCATTTGGTTAATGTGTAATGCTTTGTGGTTTGTTGTGGACATCGTACTCGGTAGAGTAGCTAAAGATTTAGGTGTTAAACAGAATAATAATAGGCAATTCTCAGTGATCATACTGTATTTAGACAAAGAATGTGAAGGAAATTTTTTCATGTGGTTGTTTTCTTATAGTGGTGTGTCTTATTGGTGTTTATACTTCCCTTGGTGTGCTAGGTTTTGGACATGATTCAGGAAACGAATCATGATATTTATTCACGAGCAAACATTACCAGTCTCAACACGTGAAAGGGAAGTAGTACATGAGGTACGTTTGCCTAAGTTTACCGCTGCAGGATGGGCATATAATAGGTTTAGATATATCTTTGAAGGAATGAAAAAGTCAAATTTGAATTCGATTCTTAAATTAGTAAGGATAATATCCATAAAATATGGAGACTGACCATAATTATATGGTAATTCTATCTGGAGACAAAGGGCTAGGAGAATATTATACATTTTAAATTTGACCGCAATTACAGAAGATATTAATGTCAATTTGTTACGACTCCTTAAGTATAGGTACCAGTTGCACCTACATACTTGGATAGGAAAACAAATTTCATCCTCCGAATGGTATGATTATAAAAGAATAAGCGATATTGACCTAGGTCATTTATCTATTTTCTATCTTTCTAGTTTCTCACTTTTATTACTCTTATAAGTGGCGTGTTTGTCTCTGGTGTTGCATCTCTGTTATGGACTCTAAGTCGCCGCCACGTTTGTTGAAGATCAGAATCCCAAGGATTGATAACTCAACCTTATTGGCAAGGAGTTCAAAAGTGTTGATGGGTTGATGCTTAAACTCATTTATCCAGAACGTGGATACTTTTATCTTTAAAATGCCGCATTTTTGGAATTTAGTGGGACGAGTCAGTGGTCTCAACCTAGACAATGGAAGATTTCAATATGAATTTCAAGCAGAATCTGATCTGGTAAGTGTTCTAGACCATGGTTCGGTTAATTTCGGTGGGTGGATGGTCTTCGATGCTCTGTGGAAAGCAATGGCAAAAGCAGATTATCCAAACATAACTAGGTTATGGATTGGAATCACATGGATTCCGTTTGAATATAGAGTGGAAGAGGTGTATTGTTTAGTAGGGAACTCCATAGGTTTGGACATCAGTATTGAGGTTTCAAAGGGTCAGGTTCTTATAGAAATTCCTTGTTCAAAACCACTGATATTTTCTTCGATACTAGAATTTGAAAAGGAAGGGAATCAAAAATTATGTTTGAATATAAAAGACTTGAAGAATTTTGTCCTCTCTGTTACAGAATGACACATGATGTCAATTCTTGCTATAAGGCGAAACATGTGAGCAGAGAGTTGGGGTTGATAGCAAAAGGAAAGTGGGAGCTTATGAGCGAAACAAAAGTTTCAAAGAGACAGTAATTAGGGAAAAAAATATTTCTGGTGCTTTCTCTAGGTCTCTGGCTGTTGGAGAGAAGAATGAGGGTGTTAAAAGGGGACGAGGGATCCCTCCAAATAAGCTTATACTAGATGAGAGTGATAAGGCATTTCTCATACCTGAATATTTGGCTTATACTTTCAGTAATTCCTTTAGTACATTTTTCTTGATTATTGTTCAGGAATTGGAGAACAGGTGGCCAAGGAGATTTTGTATTCTAAGAAGGTGAGACGCCCACTCTTTCAAGAAGAAACCGAAGAGTTACTAGCAAACTCATAAAGGATTCTGATGGCTATGGACGTCCCAACTACTGATATGACTTTGGTTTTTTCCTTGGAACCTATGGAGATACCCGAGGAACATGGCAATTTGATGTCCACGCACCTGGCTGAACTGTAGAGTGGGGCGGATGAGGGAAGTAAAATAGAGATGCTGAAAGCTGATTCTGGACAGACAGAGGATTCAGTACTTGATGCAATTGCTTTTGAGGCAGTAATGCATAATAGACAAAATCTAACAGAGGCAAGCAGATTCATGAGGAGTTTGCTGTTAAATTGTAGAAATGTAAGGAGGTAAGACTTGTTAAACCACCTCATGGACCTGGTAAGCATGCGTCTCGGGTTTCGACTCCTCTATGTGGTGTGTGTACAAAGAAAATGTCATTGCTTGGGACAATGTCGCCTCGCAAAACACCTAGGAATGCTAAGCCTAAAGAGGACAAGACAAAGGCTCAATGAAGTTTTAATTTTATGATGTTTTAGATTTTATGTTGGAATTGTGAGAGTATTGGCAATAAGATTTCAATAAGTTATCTTCATGACATTTAGAAAACTTTTAAACCTGATTTTTTATTTCTATCAGAAACTAAAAATAATTTTCATTTATTGGAAAAAATACAATTGCATTTGAGTTTCAAATCCCTGACTACGGTCGAACCGATAAGGGCAAGTGGTGGTTTAGCTTTATTTTATTCAGATAATTATAAAGTTATAATAAATTACAAGGATAGAATTATGATAGACATATCATTAGATCTCCTTGGCGTTCGATCACATATTACATGTTTATATGGAGAACCAATTCAAGCCAAAAGATCTTGTGTTTGGGAACGTCTAACAAGAATGGGTATTAATGGAGATTTTAATGAGTTTTCGGGCAATCATGAAAAGCAAGGTGGGGGGGGGGGGTCCCGAGGAATGTGAATTCTTTCGTGGCTTTTAATCAAATGGTAAGAGATTGTGGACTTATTGACTTTCCAAAGCTTAAGAATTCATAGTCTTGGAGAGGTGTAAGAAGCATCGGGATAGTTCGTTGTGTTCTTAATAAAGCCTATGGTAATGGAGTTTGACAAGAGTTATTTCCAAAATCCAAAATTCAAAACTTGAAATGATAGGATCGGATCATCAGATCAATGGTACCATGGTAAATACTAATGCAATAATTGAAGCAAATGCAAAGCTCAAGCAGGCTTATGTTGAGGAGGAGGTCTACTCGAAACAAAAAGTAGAGATAAGTGGTTACATGAGGATGGTGAGAATACCAAATTCTTTCATGCTCTAGTAAGACAGTGAAGAGCATGTAACATAATAACTGGATTAATGAATGGAAGAGGTATCTATTTATACTTTGTACAAAAGTCCTCATTGCCAAATTAAAAATAGCTGAGCAACAACGACTTATTACCAAAATAAAAATAGCGCGTGATAGTCCATCAGTATCTCACTAACTATTTATGGACGGTAGTCTGTTTTTTTGTAAAGCCAACAATTGGGAGGCATCACATATACTGAACATTCTCTCGGTAGAAAATTAATTTTGATAAATCGTCTATACAATTTGGCAAGAAGGTATTAGAGGAATGTAAATTAGTGGTCCAACAAATCGTGGGTATTAGAAATTTGGGAGAAATGGGGACGTACCTAGGTCTTCTAGAAAATATTGGAGGATCTAAAGCAAAATTTTTTGCATTTGTTGGGGACAAACTACAAGCACGAATAGCCAATTGGTCTTCACGGTTCCTTTCTAAGGAAGGAAAGGAGATCTTTATCAAATTGGTCCTTACGGCCTTGCCAACCTATGTCATAAGTTGTTATAGGTTAGCGAAGGCAAGTTTACTGAAAGTAAATTCAGCCATAGCAGATTTTTGGTGGAAAAATTTGGAATCATTTGGAGGAATACATTGGAAAAAATGGCAGGATTTATGTAAACCAAAGTCCAAAGGAGGGTTGGGGTTCCGAATTTTTAGAGGATTTTAATATGGCTCTCCTGGCTAAACATATATGGCGATTACTTGAGTTCTTAGATTTACTTTTGGATAAAGTGTTGAAAAGGAGATACTACAAAGATCAATGCCTATTGGAAACAACACTGAAAGCATCCCCTTCGTATGGATGGCGAAGTATTGTTTCAACTCAATCATTAATTTCCAAAGGTCTTATTAGGAAGATAGGAGATGGTAAGCAGATTAAGGTGTGAAAGGACCCATGGATTCCATATATTATTCCACGGCCAGCGTATTGGTCAGATCTGTACTTATTTCTGGATATGACGGTCGATTAAATTGATCGGAGATCCGGTATATGGAACAAAATTCTTGTTCATTAGTATTTCGATCCATGAGATGCTCACCTTATTTTGGATATACCTATCCAGACAAGGAAACGTCGGGATTACTGGGGATAGCACTATACGAAGACGGGGTGATTTTCCGTCAAATTAGGCTATAAGTTAACTGAACATGCTTCATGGTTAGAACAGATGTAGATTGGTCCTTATTTTGTAGCTTTATATATTAAAATTTGGCAATTAAATTGCCCAAATAAAATTAAACATTTTATTTGGTAAACTTTATCAGGATGTACTGCAGTTTATCAGAGCCTAGCCCAACGCAGGCTTGGCAGTGTGAGCCTAGATGCCTGCGCTGCGCCGTAGAAAATGAGACGATTAATTATGTACTATTTGAATGTCCCCCAGCAGCTCAAGTTTGGGCTTTGTCCTCCCTTCCTTCTGCACCGGGGGTGTTTCATGAAAAATCAATGTGGTATAATCTCGATTATATGTGTTGGAGAATTCCGAGTCAAGCTAACACAGAAATGTTCACATGGATTATTTGGCAGATTTGGAAAGGAAGAAATGTTTTTTGTTTTTCGAACCAAGATTTGGACCCTCGATTATTTTTGAATAGGGCAATAGCAGATTATATGGAATGGTCTGAGGCCAGAATAGACCATAAGATTCTGAAATACCATGTACTGACTTTTCCAAGTCAGCGTCGATATTCCCTACCACAACTAATCTCAGTTTCACAGGATATAAATGTTTTGTGGACGCCTCCTGGAAGGACACCGACCACCACACGGGTTTTAGTTGAGTTTGTTTTCCAGATTCAGTGGACGAAGTAATTTCGGGAGCGAAACGAGGTCATCAAAGTCTATCCGCCATACATGCAGAGGTGGAAGCAGTTATCTGGGTAATGGGATCACTACTGGAACTTCAAATCACGGAAGTGGAGGTCTCGACAGATTGTGAGACGGTGATGCTCATCCTTCAGCGTCCAGAGGGGTGGCCGGCCTTCCTACCATACCAGGAATTTATGGGGTTAGTTCGCTATTTACATTTTGCTCCTTATGTGTTATCCCCAGATCTCTGAATTATAAAACAGATTTTCTCGCCCACTTTATTCGAGCGTATGCTTAATGATTTTGGTCGTAAAGTCTTTGGTACTGTTTTGAATCTAATATATTATGCTGTTGACAAAAAATAAAACTGTAAATTATTTTTTACGAAAAAAAAAAAACAAGAAACTCGTAGAACCGATGTCCAAAAAAGGCAAGCTCAAAGTCAACTTGCAGTTCCTCGTTTTACTGACTCACAAAGACCACGTTTAACTGGACGCGCCTTAGTTGTTACTATTATTAACCTCTCTGTTACCTGTTAGAGTGCACCTTACCGTAGACGATTGTTTACGTTTCCTTTTTGCTTTTTTTATATAAAAAAGTTCAAATTAAGCATCTCTCTCACTTTGCCTCTTCTCTCTCTGTCTCTCTGCTTCCTTTTTTCGTAACTCTTCCTTCTTTCCCCAAATTCAGATTTTTTCCCGTTTTCTACTTTTCTCTCTATCTTGGTTCTGAATTTCTGGGGTTTTTCTTTGTTATTTTGTTTCGAACGAGAGAGAATAGCGACTGAAGGGACAAAATCCTTTTGGGTTTCTATAATAGAGATGAGATGTTTCGGACGCATTGCGAAATCTAACAAACGATTGGTAACCAAAAACACGAAGAACATCAACGATTTTTCCCCCAAAAAAATCACTGTCGATGGAAATTGCGTTCGTAAAAACGTAATTCGAGATGAACAAACCCAACCCAGCTCAGGTATCTACTGAATTGCGGGAAAATTAATCGTTTCATTTCTCAATTCGGAATCTCGCGATATGGGTATTTTTAGTTTTAGTAGTTTCGATCTGGGTTTTCTTCGTTTTTAGATCATCTTTATCTTTGCTACATTGCTGTTTCATACTTTGCTATCATTCATACATAGTTAGGTTTGCGTTCTAATTGTTGCACATTCTGAATTCATCTCGATGTGTTTTGATCTTTTTCGTATTCA
>JAKUCM010002128.1:0-11903 GCA_023374145.1 Lepidium sativum
GGTACAAACAAATATCACAAAGAATTGCATCTCTTGACTCAAACCCTAATCGAACAATCTCTAATGTAAAACACATGCCTCATATCATACGTACGTGTTCGTTGATATAGTAACTACCTTAATTAGAATAATTAATTATTAACTATACTAAGTTATACAAAACAGAGGAAAGGATCGATTACATTCAACACTCCTCTTTAATCAAATTTTTTTTTGACTCCAAGCTTTTCTCTTAGTTCTTCTAACCTTCTTGTTTACAATGGATTGGTTTGAATATCTGCAAGTTGAATGTCTCCGGGGTAATACTCGAGGTTTATAAGTCCTTTTCGCTCAGCCTCGCGAATGAAATAACGTTTGATATCAATGCGCTTTGTTCTTCTATGTTTAAACTAGATTCTTTCCAATGATTATGGATGACTTATTATCACAATATATCTTCACTTCTCATTCAGCCTTGAAACCGATTTTATTCACCAATATGTGTAGCCAAATGGCTTGATTTGTCGCAAAACATAAGAAAATGTACTTCGCTTCAGCCGTTGATTGTGTTGTAGTTTGCTGCTTGATCTATTGCCAACTAAACACCGTTGATCCAAGAGAGAATAAATAGCCGAATGTACTCTTTTTATCTTCAATCGATCCACCACAATTGCTATCCGAGTATCCATGAAGTTTTGGTTCCAATATACTCTCAAATTGGACTCCAAACTTGGTTGTTCCTTTAATGTACCCAAGGACACGTTTTGCTTCTTGATAATATATGTTTAATGGTGAAGGCATGTACCTTGATAAGTATGAACTTGCATACATGAAATTTTTCCTTGACACACATATGTATAGGAAACCGCCAACTATGCTTATGTACTTTGTTTCATCTCCAAACTTCTCTTCCTCTTCTTCATGTTTCCCGTGCAGTAAAAGTGGAGTCTTCACACTCTTGCAAGCTTACATATCGAACTTCTCTAGGAGTTTGTTTGGATATTTATCTTGAGAGAGAAAGACTCATTTCTCATCTTGTATGATGTCCATTCATAGAAAATAGTTAAGCTCTCCGTGATCGATCATCTCAAACTCACGCTTCATGTCATCTTTGAACTTGTTGATTAAGTTCAAGTTAATTTCTATAATGATAATATCATCCAGATATAGACTCATCAACATGATATCATCTTTCATCTTCATCACATACAAGGCTGCATCATTGATACTTCTTTGAAAACCATTAGCCAAGAAATGAGTGTCAATTCTTTCATACCATACTCTAGGTGATTGCTTTAAACATTCAACTTTAATACTTTATCTTCTTCTCCATCTTTATGAAACCAGGCGGTTGAGCAATGAATACTTCTTCTAATTCATCATTTAGAAATGCCAACTTGACATCCATTTGATAGAGTATCCACTTATGTTGGGCAGATATGACCACCATAGTCCTTATTGTATCATGTCTTGAAACAGGAGCAAAGGTTTTGAAATAATCAACTCCATATTCTTGTAAAACCTCTTACTACTAACATGCCTTGTGCTTTATAGGTTCTCTCCTTGCATTTATCTTTAGTCGGTAGATCCATTTAACACTTTTGACATTCACGTCTTTTGTTCTCTTGATCAAATTCCAAGTACCTTGTTTCTCAGTCATTTAAATATTCTCCTTCATGGCTTTTCTCCACTCTTTTCTCTGCATGGCATCTTCAAAGAACCAGGGCTCTTTATTTATTTGATGAGAAAATTCATGTGCTTAAGCCATGTCTTTCGTTTGTTCCATCAATTGATTAATTGATTTAAAACCTCTTGGACCAACGGATGTTTCTCCTTCTTCAAGTGTGTTTTGAGTTCTATTATTTGAAATCAGAAGTCTATCAAATACATCACTTACTTGGTCCATTTGAGTTTGTAGATCGCTGCTTTCATTTTTATCTCCTTGTTGTTTTGAATTCTTGATCTCAAATTGTGAAACAATGAATTTTTTAACTTCTTTCTTTTTTCCAACCCCATATCTTCTCTTCGCAAATATCACATCTTGTGATACTTCTATCTTCTTTTCATTCAACAAGAGTATTCTATACCCTTTAGGCTCACGACTGTAGCCAATGAACATGCCACATTTAACCTTGACATCAAGCTTCTTTCTTTTCTCATCGAGTATATGCACATAGCATAAACTTTCAAACACTTTCAAGTGTTTTACACTCGCTTTGCTTCCACTCCATTTTTCCATTGGTGATACATCATCCTCAAAAGATTTTGTGGGTAGGAGATTTTGAATATAGTTTATTGTAGCCACTGCTTCAGCCCATATTTTGTTTGGAAGTCTTTTATCCACAAGCATTGATCGAGCCATCTCTACTAATGTCCAGTTCTTTCTTTCAGAGACACAATTTTGTTGAGGGAGATAAGGTGTTGTGACTTGTCTTTGAATTCCAGCCTCTTGACACAATTTGATGAACTCTTTGGATGTGAATTCACTTCCTTTATCAGTTCTAAGTTGCTTGATTCTTTTTCCGAATTGATTTTCAACCAATGATTTAAACATTTTGAACATAGAAAGTACCTCACATTTTAGTTTAGTAAAGTACACCCAACTCATACGTGTGTAGTCATCTATGAACAACGCAAAGTACTTGCTTCCAGTCATTGACTCGTCGTGCATCAGACCACATACATCCGAGTGTATCAACTCCAACTCTTCACATGTTTTTGTTTGTGACGTCTTAGGGAATTTTCTTCTCGGTTGCTTTCCCATCTCACAAGATTCACATATATCTTTAGTGACTTCAAACTTGGAAAGGTTTTTCTGCGGTTTCATCTTTTGCATTCAATCACCACTACATTCTTGATCGCACTCAAAGCTTTCTCGTCTTTAGGATTGTCTTCATTTTAATCTTTCAAAATCCGTATGCTTCTCCATTGAAGATCAGAATAACTTGTTGTGTTGTTCCTTTCCATAGCTCTGAAACCATGTAAGAAGCCAAAGCTTCTTTGTTGGATCGATAAACACAACAAGTTTTGTTGTTACTTTGTTATAAGAGTAGAAAGAAAAACAGAGTTTATGAAATAGAACTTTTATTAATTCCACAAACGTTAATGTTTACAATGTGGAACAAACATACATCACAAAGAGTTACATTTATTGACTCAAATCGTAATTGAACAATTACTAATGTAAAAGACATGATTCCTATCATACATACATTTTCGTGAATGTAGTAAGTACCTTAATTAAAATAATCAATTACTAACTCTACTAAGTTATACAAAACAGAGAAAAAGATCGATTACATTTAACAAATGCTTCACGTAACCACCATTTAATGTCTAGATTTTTGTTTTTGTTCTCCGATTATCCGGTTATCGGATCGGTGAATTTGTTCATGGTAATACCGTGGTAAGCCGGGTAGAGTCTAGTGATGATGGAGTAATGGTTTGGGAACGTCATGGTGGAAAAAACAGAAATTAAACCGATTTGAGCTTCAATTCCTCTGGAAATAAGCAAGTCAATGTTTGGTGTCTCCGTCAAGAATTGGTAACCAAACCGGAAATCGTCGGTGGAAATCAATTGAACTACAAACCGGGTAGAGTCTACTGTTACGTTAGATTGCAGACAAGCACATATTTATCATATTTGAGGGTTGCACGTTTGTAGAAATTGTTAACACGATTACTATGCAGTATGAAGGGTAATTCCTTACCTAAGTATCACTAGCCTTTCCGACAATCTTTTTTCCAACCAAATAATATATATAAAAAGCATCAAAGTTATGGCATTAAAGCATAATATGACTTTTTAAACCTTCAGATAATTTTTCTATTGAATATTGTATTTAATTGTCTTGTTTGCAGAGACATCGATAAAAGTTTAGCGTGGCCTTAAAAATTGAAGGTTGTATTCCAGTTCTCTGTATTGTATTTAGATTTTGTTCTTTAGTTTAACTAGAGATTTTTGTTAAATGTTGTATTGTGATGATGTTTATGATAGAATACTATATCAGACAAATGTCATGTCTTTTATGATAACACAACACATGATAGAAATAAGTCTATTATTTTTAGAGTCTATTTAGTAATTCTGATTTTGGCGGTATGGAACAAAATATAATGTAGTACAAGTGCAATTTTTTTATGTACGGGATAAATGCAGTTTTGGGAAAAAAATGGACATAATGTTATGTGATTGATGACATTAATAAAAGCGGTGTGGATTTCATGAATTGTAGAAATATAGCCAAGATCAAGCATGGATTTTTCTAAGTGTACTAAAGACTCCAAGAGAATGAGAATGTTTCAAGTTTAAGGATGTTTGGAGAGTCTTTTGGTCATAAAGAGGGTTCTCTCTGCGAATTGGTTTAATGCTCATGGTTTTTTTTGAACCGAGAATTTGGCATTAAACCAAACTTTGCTATCAGCTTAAACAAAAGGGTTCTTCTCAGCTCCGAAGCTAAAGCTCTCTTCAGTATAGAAGTTCTCTTTCTGGGTTTTAACAGAG
Source organism: Lepidium sativum (assembly GCA_023374145.1). Taxonomy (NCBI): domain Eukaryota; kingdom Viridiplantae; phylum Streptophyta; class Magnoliopsida; order Brassicales; family Brassicaceae; genus Lepidium; species Lepidium sativum. Next base: position 4,484 of record JAKUCM010002128.1, read on the forward strand.
AGAGATTGTTTTGTATCGAATGAGAGAAAGAGATTCCGGTGAGGTTTCTAGGAGAGGGCTGAGAGGTTTGATTGTAAAGGAGAACTCGATCTTGAGTTTCTCGAAGAGTATAGTGAATTTCGGAGTTCAAGTTTGAACTCCGGCGAGACGTAGGTTCCACATCGGAACCAAACTCGTTAAATCCTCTGTGTTATCTTTAATTTCTTGCAAATTCGATCAGAAGCATTCAATTCATGCTTCAGGTTTTAACAAATTGGTATTAGAGCTCATCGATACTTCATTAAGAATCGTATTGAAGTAAAGAAGAGGCAGACAACGCAAGAAGATGATGAAGTCAAAATCGAAGATTGATATCTTCGATGGTTCTAGAGATTACGACCTTTGGAAGAAAAGGATAATCGCTTATCTCACAGTTAAAGGTTTGAAGGATGTTCTAAAGTCGAATACTCCAAAGGAACCTAAGGAAATAGGAGAAATTAAAATTGAATATCAGAAGAAGTTTTTGTAAGATGAACAAGCTCGCACAGACAGAGATGAGAAGGCTATAAACCTGATTTTTCTCGGTGTTGAAGATCAAGTTCACCGGAAAATTGAGAACTGTACCAACTCAGCGAACACAACCGAGACTCTCGATAAGTTGTTTCTTCCAATTACTTTACCTGATAGAATTTTCTCTCAATTAGAACTTTATGCTTTTCAGATGCAAGATTCTAAGTCTATAGATCAGAATGTTGATGATTTCTTAGAGTTAGTTGCAGATCTTAGGTATATACAGATCGAGATTGAAGAATAAACCCAAGCCATTCTTTTTCTGAAGTCTTGACCAGAAGTGTACGATCACCTAAGAGAAACTCTCACCTACATCAAGGATAAGCTCAAGGTAGAGGATGTTGTCAATGCTGCAAAGTCCAAAAGAATGAAGTTAAAGAAGCATTGAGTTAACTTCAAGCCAAGTGGTGAAGGCGTATATATAAGGGGAAGACCAGAATCAAAAGGAAACAACACACCAAGAAACAGAAATAAGTCGAGGTCAAAATCAAAAGACAAGAAATTTGGGGAGTCTTGATATGTGGGAAACCATGGAATTATAAGAAACAATACTACAAGTGGTTAGAAATAAAAAAGGGAAATCATCAAAACCAGCAAAGATGAGAATCTTCTCTTGTAGAAGATGTCTCAAATGACCTCGTTGGTTTGATAGTTTCAGAGGTAAATGTTTCTCTACAGGAATTTGATACTAACAAATGGATTCTGGATACATGAGGCTCTTTCCACATGACCCCAAATAGGCATATGTTCATGAATTTCAAAGAAACAACAGGAGGGAGAATCGGAATGGCGAATGAAACTTTTTGTGAAATAAAAGGTATTGGTTCAATACAGTTTAAGAACACTGACAATTCTACATTTGTCTTGCATGATGTCAGATACATGCAAAAAAATTCTAGGAACCTGATTTCATTGGGAACTTTAGAAAGCAAAGGCTGTGATTTTAAATCAAGCCAAGGTGTACTCAAGATCATTAAAGGTTGCACAATTATAACCAAAGGAATGTGAAGGAATTCTTTATTTATTCTTCAAGCCACAACAAATATGGGTGAAGCATGTGTAGCGGATACAAGCACAATGAAGAGTACAAATATCATTCGATCTCCTCAACAAATCTGGCACAACAGAATGGGGCATCTAGGAAAAAAGGGGATGCAAGTTTTAGCAAAGAAAGGATGTCTCGAAGGCTGCAAAGACACAACACTTCCTTTATGTGAAGATTGTGTTATTGGAAAGACTCACAAGATCAGTTTCTCATTAGCAAAACATGTCACAAAGGAGAAACTAGACTATGTGCATTCAGAGTTATGGGGATCTCCTAATGTTCCCTTGAGTCTAGGTAAGTGTCAATATTTTATTACATTTATTAATGATTATTCTCGGAAAGTTTGGTTGTATTTCCTCATATCAAAAGATCAGGCATTCAACAGTTTCATTGAATGGAAAACTCAAGTGGAGACCCTAACAGAGAGAAAAATCAAGAGGCTAAGAACATCTAATGTTCTTGAATTCTCCAACAAGAAATTTGAAGATTTCTGTAAGAAAGAGGGAATTACTAGGCACAAAACATGCACATATACCCCATAGCAGAATGGAGTTGTAGAGAGATTAAATAGGACTCTAATGAATAAAGTGAGATGCATGCTCAGTGAAAGTGGTTTGGATAAGAAGTTTTGGGTTGAAGTAGCTTCAACAACAACTTATCTCATTAATAGATATCCCTCTTCAACAATAGACTTCGGAGTCCCTGAGGAAGTCTGGTCTTCTTCAATGCCATCTCCCCCCACAAATCTCAAAAGATTTGGTTGCCTTGCCTATGCTGATTCTTCTGAAGGTAAACTAGAACCGAGAGCAAAGCATGGAGTGTTTGTAGGCTATCCTGAAGGAATAAAATGATTCAGAGTCTGGCTTTTAGAAGAAGAAAAGTGCATCATAAGTAGAAATGTTGTATTCCGAGAAGAACTTGTCTACAAGGATCTCAAGTCATCCAAAATAAAAGGAAAAGGTACAGATCTAGATCAGTTTATCACTGACAAGTTTATAAGGTTTGATATTACAGGAACATGTAATCTTAAGGATCAAGGTGGAGCTACAACACAAACAACAGAGGATTAAAGGGAGGAAACTCAAGAGGATTCAATTATCTCTCAAGGTAGTGAAGTTTCAAAAGAATATCAACTAGCAAGGGACAGAGCTCGAAGGGTTATCAACCTCTTGTTAGATTTCAAGACTATGAAGAAGTTATCTCAGTGTTTGTGTGTTCTCTATCTGAAGATGCAGGATACAGGGAACCTTCTTCTTATCAAGAAATGTTATCTGACCCTGACACTAAGTTGTGGCTTGAAGGTTCAAATGAAGAAATGTGTTCCATGTGGAAGAAGTATACATGGGTTTTGATTGATAAACCAAAAGATCAAAAGACTATTGCTTGCAAGTGGAATTTCAAGATGAAAGCAGGCATTACAGGGGTATAGAAACCGATACATAAGGCCAGGCTTGTTGCCAAGGGTTTCACTCAGAAGGAAGGAATCGACTTTAAGGAGATTTTTGCACCAAATTGACGTGAAGATAACTTTTCTTCATGGGAATTTGGAATAGACAATTATCATGGATCAACCAGAAGGGTATGTTGATAAGAAGCATCCTGACAAAGTAAGTCTTCGGAAGAAATCTCTGTATGGACTGAAGTAGTCTCTAAGAAAATGGAATATAAGATTCAATGAATTTATGACTCATAGTGGTTATGACATAATTAATTTTGATCATTGTGTGTACCTGAATAAATCAAAGAACAACACAATGATCTACTTATTGTTGTATGTTGATAATATTATGCTAGCTTCCACAAATAATCATTAGATTACAAAACTAAAGGAGCTTCTCAAGTCTGAGTTCGAGATGAAAGATCTGGGAGAAGCTAAGAAAATTCTTGGAATGGAAATTACAAGGAATAAATCAAAAGGAAAGCTCAGAATATCTCAATCAGAGTACATAGAAGGGGTTATTGGAACTCACAAGATGGATCAATCGAAGGTTGTGTCAACCCCTCTTGGAGCTCAATCAGAGTACATAAGACTTCCAACTTTGATTAGGAACTCACCTCATAAATTGTTGTTGATCCTTCAATTCTTCTTCTGTAGATGCCTTTACTATCTTGTGAGAATTAGGCATTAAACCAAACTTTGCAACCAGCTTAATCAAAAGAGTTCTTTTTAGCTCTGAAGCTAAATCTCTCTTTGGTGTAGAAGTTTTCTTTCTGGGTGTTACCAGAGAGAAATTGTTTGTATCAAAGGAGAGAAAGAAATTCTGGTGAAGTTTGTAGAAATTTAACAAGTTTATGGAAGTAAATTAGAAATCAAAGAACATATAAACCAAAACAGTAAAGTAAAATGTGTGTCAAAAATCATAATCTACGGACAAAAATTTATTATGCTCAATGTAGACTATATAAAAACATAAATTGTCTAACGTTTAGGTAATCCACTTTAATATTATACTTATAATTAAAAATAACAGTTTCTAATTTTTGATTTCATAAATTTGAGTATGCACAAAAATGTAGCTTGATTTTGTTGACAATGATAACGAAATATATTTAAAAAAAGTATGTAAATCTATGTTATATAAAAAATGGGCTACTATTACTTCATAATTTTGAATATGCACAAAAATGTAATTTAATTTTGTTGATGACAGAAAAATTTATTAAAAAGGTTATATAAATCTATTTTATATAAAAACGGGCGTAGCCCATAATATATCCTCTTGTTTTTATACTAAATTTTGATAAGTGTGCGAATACTTTGCCTCATAAGTTGGTGAAGAGAAGTGTCATTTATAATTTGTTATAAACTATGATTAGTATACAATTCTTTTCGTTTTTTTTTTCTTTTCAAGCAAATATAAAAAATTAAAAGAAAAAGTTAAAAGTTAAAACATAGAAAACCCAAAACGAAAGCCATAAATAAAGTAATTAAAAGGAAGGCACGAAGTCAATAATAGACAAAGAAAAGAACACAAAGAAAATATTATTTTATGAATTTAGAAATATTTGTAAAATTATATATTATTGAATGATAATCATATTTAAAATTATGTGTTATTTATTTTATTATTTGTAAATCATACCTAAAATTACCGTATATTAATTTTATCATTTATGATACTTGATTTAAATCGCATTTCAGTATATTTTGTTATTTTAAACATTTGAGTAGATTTAATTATAAATTTTCCTTTAAAATACAAAGATTAAAGTCTTTATTTGGTATTTTGTTATTTTGAGATAAATTTACAAAACACATTTTATAGAACTTTTAAATTAAATAATTTTACATGGCTATAGCTGGAGCCGATTATCCAAACACAATAAAGTTGTGGGCTACGTTCACTCTTCCATTTAAGTACCCAGTGGAAGAAGTGTACTGAATAGTTGCTGAGTAAATTAGTAGTGATATAGATATTGATGTCTCGAGAGGTATGGTTCTTGTAGAGGTTTCTTGTTTAAAACCTCTCATTTTTTTCATCTGTTTTAGAATTTGAGGAAGGTAAAGAATCAAAAATCCTAATAGAGTATAAGTGCTTATTAGAATATTGTAGTCTTTGTCACCGGATGACTCATGATTCAACTAAGTGTTATAAAGCTAAACCAATAAATATGGGGATTCGAGAGGTTGAGAATGGTAAAAAGTGGCAGTTAGGAGATCTAAAAGCTACAAAGGAGCTGTAACCTTGAGACCTATTAAAGGCGGTGGTGCAATTTCTGCTAGCCGACTGGATAAAAAGAAAAGCCGTGGTGTAACATTGCTGAGACCGTAAACAGATTCAGCAAAACCGGTATTTTAGTATTTTTAGTTCTCGCTATTTATGTACCTCAGAATTGTTATTTTACCTTGGACGTAAGTATATTGTTTTATTATACTATTGAGTTTCTGGTTGTTTTGGTGGCTTTTCGTCAGGTAAATCAGCCATTGTTCCAATACAATAAGCATGGCAATGTGGAGATTGAGGCGGCTGTAGCACCCGCGGTAATGCAGGTAGATTCTGTTCCACCATAACATGTCCCAGCACCAGAGGATAACAACGATGATTTGGCTGCTATTGATGATATTGAGGCGTCGATTGGTGATGGTATAGAGTTGTCCCTAAGTGAGGAGGAGGCAGTCAATGCGGCTGGCGACGTAGATTATGAGCAAGAAGATACTTTGCTGTATACACAGGAGGATTTATTGGAGGATATGGCATTATGTGCAGCAGTGGCCAATGTGGAAACAATGACAGAGGCTGATCGGGTGAAGATTAATGTGTGGGGTCTCCAGGCATGGGCCAAGCAAACTGCCACCGCGAACTAACACACCAATCATAGGTGTTAGTTTTAAAAAGGCTTTGGCAATGAAAGCCATGTCCCCAAGGAAAACTCCAAAGCAAAAAGTTGCTAAGGATGGAACGAGTAGGGATAAGGACCAGAGTCCGATGAACTTCTAATTTATTTATTTTATGTTTAATGTTATTTTCTCGAATTGTTAAGGAATTGTCAGTAAGATTTTAATTAATTATTTGAGAGATATTTGGAAACGTTTTAAACCAGAATTTATGTTTCTTTCTGAGACTAAAAAAAATTTCCTATTTATGCAAAAATTTCAAAGTCATTTTGGCTATAATTTATTAACTACTGTTGAACCAATGGGCAAAAGCAGAGGGTTAGCTTTATTTTATATGGATTACATGAACGTGATAATTAATCATAAAGATAAAAATATAATTGATATAACGGTGGAATTGCATGGTAGAAAACTTTTTATCACTTTTATTTATGGTGAACCAGTTTACCAGAAAAGGGATTATGTATGGGAGCGGTTAACTAAAATAAGAATTCAACGATCAGAGCCCTGGTTAGTAACATGAGATTTCAACGAACTTACTGGGAATCATGAGAAGTTAGGCGGTTCTTTAAGACCCGCGTCCCAATTTGTAACTTTGAAACAATTGCTGCAAAACTACAGATTGATTGATTTTCCAAAAGTGGGTAATTACTGGTCTTGGAGGGGTGTCCGGCAAAACGGAGTGGTCCGGTGTATTTTGGATAAGTCTTTTGGGAACGAAGAGTGGCATGATTTATTTCCCAAATCAGAGGTTCACTATCTTGACATGATTGGGTCAAATCATAGACCGATGTAGGTCAATTTTTGGACATTACGAGGTCTAAGCACAATCAATTTATTTTTGATAAATGTTGGTAAGGGAAGCCTGGATTTCTTGACATTGTTAGGATGAGTTGGGACGATAATACCAGTCGTCAAGAAGTGAATCTTCATGATAAATTGCGGGTGTGCCGCCGTGACATTTCAAAGTGGATGCATAGTACAATTTTACCGGGCCAGCAGACTATTAATAATTTAAAGCAAGAGTTAAAATTTTTGAAGAATAGTGCATTTCCGGATGCTGATCGGATTTTGAGAGTGAATATGGACCTAAAAAACACATATATCGACGAGGAGGTGTATTGGAAACAGAAGAGTAGGAATAAGTGGCTCACGGAAGGCGATGAGAATAATAAATTTTTCCACGCACAAACTAAGCAGCGTAAAGCTCGCAATAGGATAATTGGATTGTATTCAAGGGCTGATGTTTGGGTTACAAAGGAAGCTGATAATCTTTCTGAAGCGACACAGTATTTTTAGACCTCTTCTCTAGTAATGGGGATTCGACTACAGTACTAGATGAATTGGAATCCAAAATTTCTGATTTAGACAACCAACTATTGATGTGACAAGCTACCATTGAGGAAGTTCATCAAGCTCTGTTCTCGATGGATTCGAGTAAAGCGCCTGGGCCAGATGGGATGACAGCTTTGTTTTTTCAAGCGATCTGG
>JAKUCM010002129.1:0-32025 GCA_023374145.1 Lepidium sativum
CGCTAACGACTTCAAAAAATAACACAGCGACTAGTCGCAACGACTGCTAAAAGATTATAAAACTTAAATAGTGTCGCTGTCACTGGTTGCTGTTCGCTGTCGCTGTCGCCTGCGACCATAAAAAGAATAAGACCATAGAAGAAAAGATGAGAGAGAAGAAAGATAAAATATTTGGGTCTTTACAATTAGTTTATTCAATTAAATTGATTATTTTAAAGAAAGTTACTAAATTGAGCCCATTAAATTTAATATATATAAGGTCGATGACAAGTGGTCCAGTGGTGCAATCACTTGAAATGAGCGAGATTTAAAAATCAGTAGCCTAGTTGACAAAAAATATATATATAATATCCAATTGACAATTTTCTTAATACATATACTAAGTTTTTCTCATGAGGTTACAATGATCAGGTAATGATTTGATATTAAAAATACAAATTCTACACAACTATACTAGGAAGATTTTAAGAAAAAAAATTTAAAACTAGATTTTAGGGTGTGGATAAATTTTTTAAATCTAATTGTTGACATAAAATAATAATTCAAAGCATATTATTTAATTATACATATAAACATAAAATTATCTAGTGAAGATTATTTTATATAATACATATCATTTGATATTAGAAATAATTTAATAAAATTACATATTATCTTATATTACAGGTCATTTGATATTAATAAATGAGCTATTTGATTTTATGAGTCAGTTTGTAATTATATATCATTTAATAATTATAGATCATCTGATCAATACAGTTCATTTAATAATTTGAATTAACTTTTTTGTTCCACCAACTAAATATATATTATATTAATTTTTAAAATTAGAAGAATGGCATATTATTTACATAAAAACATTTTCTAGATAAACTTCGAACACTTTTGGCTTGTTAATCTATCTTCGTTTAGAGGTTTCTAGGAATATGATAAAGTGGGATAGTTTCTAAATTCCTCATCTGGTAATCTCAAAATAGATAATCTAGGTTTGTAAAAATAGTAGAAGTCGAGAATACTTTTATCCATGAATGTATATTTGATAATACCCATGTTTATAAAGTTGGGACCGCTCAAATACTCTATGGTTAGACATTCAATGACTAGTAAACACCTTCTCTGCTCCACACCTTGGACATCTTAATTTACATCTAATACCCCTATTGGATAGACATTCACTGACTAGTAAATACCTTCGTGAAACTTGTTAAAGAAAATATCTAATTTTAGGCGGTGTTGGAGGTGGATCTCGGATCTCCTCTTCAGTCCCCAAACAACAAATGGGTTCAAGCCCACCAAATATCTTGTCTCGGCAATAGTAATAACCAATTTCAATACAGATCTTACAGATCTCTTCTTCGAAGACCAGTTTCATTAGTTCCTTATTCATCAAAGATGAGATTGAAGTTGATACTCCATCCGAAGCCTCTGAAAAATCATAAGATCCATTTAATGTAAATAATTCTTAAAATATCTGGAGGTTATTTGTCCAAGGCCCTACTAATCAAATATCCAACTATCATTATCCCATAGCCCCATAACTCGACTTTCAACTCTCCTAACTTTAGTTTGTGCATGAAGTTTTTTTGGTATAGTTGTCTCCTTTTTCAACCATTTATTCTTACTATTTTATTTCCAAAACACCTCTTAATTTTGGATCAGGTAAACAAGAAATTCCAAGCCTTGTTCTGATTTCCAGCTTCTTGAAACTACTTCTAACAAACCTGGCTTACCAATCAATCTCTTATCAACACAAAATCAACAAAACTTTTTGACAATTCATTGACTCATTTTAGCCATATAATTAAAGTCAATCATATCTAAGAAATTAACTTTCGAATGAGAAAAAAATCAAATGCCACTTAGCATTCATATAAGCTTTATCTAATTTGCAACGAACTACCGAATTGTGAAGAACAGCTTGCCAAAACCATATATTGTCCATACAAGAGAATTCTAGTAATCCACAAGAAATTATTATAATATTAAGAAAAATAAAAAAGTTATTATTTATGAGTAAACCGCTTTTCTTTTTGTGATTTTTCTTAACTCATTAAAATCTCCAATTAAAAACTAAAGATCACTTCTACTTAGACCAAATGTGGTTGATCTCTGCCACATTTCCTCTCTTTTTTGGTATACCGGATCTCCATAACATTTTGCTTATTTATCTTAACCTTAGTATCAATCATCCTTTTATCGTCATGATCATTATTATAAAACAAAACTAATCTACCACTAGCACCAATCGCATCATCCGCAATTAAATGACTATAACTATATTGTGCTTGGATGTTTTGTAAGTTACTAAAGTTTTTGATAATTATATTTGTATAAATATTTGATATTCGTATCATAAAAAATACTTTATATTTTTTCAGTTACAAGATCATATTTAAATCTTTTATTCAGTGTTTTAGCACGTAATAGATTCTAATTATTCAATTTAGAGATACATAGTTTATAAAAAAAACAATATCTAGACAACTTCCTAACATTTTAGAGTACAATACACCTTTTTATTCTACGAGAAAATTGATGTTTTCTTGCATACTATTATATATAAAGAAATTATGGTCCTTATCTTATATGTTCCAAACCCAGTTTTTGGTATTATTATTAAACGTAAATTATTGTTTATATAAATTCCTTAACTAGTAACATATTGGCTCAATTCAGTTCAATTCTACATTCCACAAACAGTTGTTACTATATATATATATATACAAAAATTTCTTAATTCCATAAATTTGTACGATTAAACTTTTAACTATATTGAAATAATATATATAATTATTAACAACAAACTAAATATATTAATATTTTTTTAAACAATGTTAGATTCTAGATGGTCGTATATCCCGTGATAAGAATATACATTAGATACTTGTTTAGATTCGGTTTAGATTAAATTCAGATTTATGTGTTTTTATTTATTATCTTTTAATTCAAGAATAATTAGGATTAAATTTAAAAAAATGTCCTTAAAAATAACTAAACTTTTTTGGATTTCTTTTTTTTTGTTTCAACCATAAATGACTAATCTATTCAAATTAATAATCATTTTTAAATATTTTAATATATATTTCAAATTAGAAATAATAACTTTTGGGTATATGATTGTATTTCAAGTTTTTTGGATACCAATCCGATTCTTGATTTAATATATAAATCTGATATGAACCTGAACAACTCTAAGGATGAGGAAGAGTTTGACGCTAAATAGGAGCTTGAGGATGGCAAGGAGTAGCAGAGGTATTGGAAATTAAAGTTAGAGCAATAACTAGAGCCAAAGCCAAGAAACTTAGTCAAATGGTGAATGGAACATTCAAACAAAATCACGAAGAAGACCTTTAGGTCGGCAATGCTTTGGTTTCAATTCAAGATGTGAAGTACTATAAATAGGTTTGTGATCTATTACTTCTCTTTTTCTTTCATTTGGTTTTGTCCCAATAAATTTTTTAAGTAAGGTTTTAGTGAAGTTTATGGATTGCATTTGGATAAGAGAATTTATATGTCCCAATAAATTTTTTAAGTAAGGGTTTTGATTTTTCTCAGATTTGAGCTCGAAACCATTCCCCTGAGATAAGCTTAGGCCTTTTGCATATTCAGACTCGACATGCACTCAGAAAACTTGTTCATGTAATACCTTTGCCATAGCATTTGCAGGGTTTTTAGATGTATGAATCTTAAGAACTGTTACCTCGTTGTCTTATATTACCTGTCAAATGTAGTTAAACTTTACTTTGATGTGCTTCATCCTGTCACTACACATTCGATTCTTTGCTAAGTAGAGAGCACTTTGAGAATCATTATAGATTTCAATCAGTTCTTATTTGAAACTCATTTCTTCTGTGATTCCTTTCAACCAAACTGCTTCTCTACAACTTTCTGATAGTGCAATGTATTCAAATTATGTCGTTGAGAGAGCCACTACTTCTTGTAGTCTAGATCTCCAACTAATTGTATTACCGCCAACTATGAAAGCATGACCTGTTATAGATCTGCATTTATCTAGATCGCTAGCATAATCTGCATCATAGAAGCCATTAACTTTGAAATCTGAATGCTTCCTGAATGTAAAATTTAAATCTGTTGAATCAATCAAGTATCTCATTATCCATTGTATTGCTTGCCAATGTTTTTTTTCCTGGATTCAATATATATTACTAACCATTTCTACTGCATACGCGACGTCTGGACGAGATCCTACCATGGTGTACATTAGACTACCAATTTGCACTTTCGTAAGGTATTTCTTTCATTTCCTCTGACTGAACTTTCTCTTCTTCAGTATATAGCTTTTTCAACTTAATATGAGAACCTAAGGGTGTTGAAACTGATATGCTTTCACTTATTTCAGATACCTTCAAAACTTGTTTGATGTAAGAACAGTGAGAAAGAACTATAGTTGAATTAGTTCTATATCTAAGTATGTCCATCCCTAGAATCTTTCTTGCTTTGCTCAAATCTTTCATCTCAAACTCTATATTGAGAGTTTCCTTGATTCTGTTGATTTTAGCGAAATCAACTGAGGCAATTAGCATGTCATCAACATATAGAAGTAGATATATCATTTCCTTCAATGATTTTCCTTTGATGTATACGCAGAGATCATACTCACTCTTCTTGAAGCCTTATTTTACTATGAATGAAGCAAATTTCTGATTCCATTATCTTAGACTTTATTTTAAACCATATAGGGATTTTCGAAGTAGACAAACTTTTTCTTCTTTACCTTTAACTTCATACCCTTCTTGTTGCTTCATATAGATCTTCTCTTTTAATGTACAATGTAGGAAACTAGTCTTAACATCTACTTGTTCTAATTCCATGTCGAAATTTACCACTATAGATAGAAGAAACCTGATGGATACATTGACCACATGGGCAAACACCTCATTGTAATTTATCCCTTATGTTTGTGCATATCCTTTGGGCCTAGCCTTGTGTCTAGGTTTCTCCACTCTTGGAATTCCTGGTTTCAGTTTAAAGATCCATTTTGAATCTATCATCTTTTGAGAGTTTGGTTTGTCAACCAAATCTCATGTGTAATATCTTATTAGGGAATCCATTTCATCATCTGAAGCTAGAGTTCACTTCTTACTGTCTTTGCTTTTCTTTGCCTCATAGAATTTTCTTGGCTCTTATATGTTTACATCATCTTCACACGCAAGTGCATAAGCAATGACATCTGAATCACCACACTTAGATGGTGGCTTAATCTCTCTTCTCTGTCGATCTCCTGCTAGAAAATAATCACTTGAATTGGAATTCTAACCTGATTATGATACTCTTTTTGAACTTTCAGATTTTAAACCTTCTTTTGAATCATCCTCAGTATCTTAAACAATTTGATTTTTGGACTCACCCTCTTACTCTGAGTACTTTTATCCAACACTTCTTCTATGTCCGTTTTAAAGGTGACACGTTTTTGTTCCTTCCTTTTTGAAGCTTGATTAACTTTTTCACTGATTTTCTTTTGTACAAAGCTTTTTGTATAGTTTGTCTTCATTAAAGACCACATCCCTACTGAGAATCAACTTTTCTTCTTCGAGTCCATAACCCAAGAAAATTCCTTTTCTAGCTTTCAGATTGATCTTGCTCTGCACAGTTTGAACATAAGCCACACAACCTAACACTTTAAGATGATCATAACTTTTCTTGGAGTTAGACCATTGTTCATTGGGATCTCCAAATTACCAGAAGCCAAATGAGACTTGTTGGTCAAATACACAACAATATTAGCTGCTTCTGCCAAAAATTCTTCACTTAGACCTGAATCTGATAACATGCTTTTAACCTCTTCCATTATTGTTCTATTCATTCTTTTCGAGACTCCATTCTGTTTTGGAGTATAAGCACATTTTTATGTCTTTTAATACCCGATTTTTTGCATAAACCATCAAATTATTGACTGCAGTATTCAAGCCCATTAATTGTTCTTAAACACTTGATTTTCTTTTCAGCTTAATTTTTAACTAAAATCTTCCATTTTGAGAAAACTTGATATGCATCACTCTTTTTTCTTAGAAATTTTATGTAGACTTTCTTTGAGAAATCGTCTATAAAAGTGATGAAGTATTGAGCTCCTGATATGCACAGTGTTGTGTTCTGCGATCCCCATAAATCCGAATGAATGTACTTTAAAGTACATTTTGACATATGCTTTGCCTTCTGAATAACTTGTGAGTTTTACCCATTGCACATGCATCACCTCATCCTTCTTCAAACATCATTTCCTGACCAAAGTCTCCATTGATCTATTTCCCATATGCGCTTGTCTTTGATGCCATATTTTTGTGGAATCAATACTGACTGTAGCAATGTTAGCTTCTGAAGATTTAACTTGGCCCTCTAAGTAGTAGAGACCATTTATGTAAATTCCTGACAGAATTTTCTTCCCTATCTGATAGAGCTGGACCTTAAAATATTTTCATGTGTAATTACACCCCAAGTGTTCAAGTTGACCATATGAGATTGAATTCCTACCCATATCTGACCTCTTCGAGAATGGTTTTCGAACCATCCAGATTCTTGATCACGATTTTGCCCATTCCTTTGACATCACACCAAGTGTTGTTCCCCATATAAACTATGTTTCTTTCTAGCTCCACCAATTTTGTGAGTATCTCTCTTTTTGGAGTCATATGAAAGATACAACATGAGCTCATTACCTAATCATCAGAAAGCAACTAAACTGGCTGTTAGAGTTGATGCCTCTGATTAAATGATTGCTAGATTTGCTGAATCTTTTGTCTTATTCTATTTTCTTTGAGAATAATCACGTTTCCAATGATTTTCATCCCCACATACCCAACAAGCTCTAACTTTCTATTCTGTTTTGGCCTTGAATTTGATATGCCTTTACTCTTAGATCTTCCTTTCCCTTTGCCAGAACCTTTGTTGTTACGATTTTCTGTTTTACCTCTTCCCTTAGCTGTTAACCCTTCTACAATGCTTCTTATGCTTTGAGATATTCCTTTCTATCTTAGGTTTGCTTCCATTGCATATGCTCATGTGATTACATCATCCATGGTTAACGAGTCCATCTTGGCACCAAACTGAAGTGTGTGAATAAGATGATCAAATGGTGGTGGCAGACTTGTCAAAAGTGAGATTACTTGATCTTCATCTTCTATCTTGACCTTAAGGCTAGCAAGATCTGCCACAAGTTTGAGAAAGACATCAACATTCTCTTCAATAGAATTATCCTATTCCATTTCTTAAACAAGAAAATTTCTTTCTTTAGGTAGATACTATTTGGTAGAGACTTAGTTTGATAATCCTTCTCAAGAGCCTTCCATTGACCATGTGATGTTAGTTCATGCATAATCTTCTGCAAAACTGCATCTGTGATACACTGCCCGAGCAAGCTCCTTGCTATTTTGTCCTTTATAGCCCATGTAATATCAATTTTCTTTACATTTCCCTTGCCATCACCATCCTTATCCTTAAACTATTCTGATGTCTCAAGACTTTCTAGTGGATCTTCAATGACTGATAACAACCCATGTATCTCAAACTGTCCAAGAACACAATTTTTACAGAGACCAAAATCTCCCTTTCCATTGAATTTCTCTACTTCAAACTTTCCTGGTGTTGCTTCTATTCTGATTCTTTGACGTTAATAGATTGATAACCTACAAAATTATCAATAACATGTGCTTAAGAAATCACCAAACAGATTTATTTCCATACCAATAATCTTTTGTTAATACTGAGATAACAAAAAAGAAACAATTGAATTGGAGAATACTTGCTCAATTTCCTGATTCTTTCTCTTTGAATATGATTTTGATTTGATGCATGTGATCTTTGGATGCTAGGTGATTAAACTGAATGAATGTGAGACGTCAAAAAATTCCTTGTTCTTTGCTTAAAAGATCGTCTTCGTCTTCAAGCAATATAGAAGCTTGTTGACTCTTCCTATCTCTGACTCGACCTTCTGCTTAGTCTTCTTTCTTCTTGATTTTCGATCATTGAGCATGGGGATCTGATACCTTTGTAGAAGAACACGAGTATTAGATTTGATAGTCAAACTTGATTTCGTTCAATTCTCAGGTGACTAACACAAGATTGATTTGATTTTTCCAGAGAAAAAATTGTGATAACTCGATATATGAAAGAAAGAAAAAAACGAGAGTAAAAACATGACACAAAGGATTATAGAGTTCCCTATAATCAGGGTACATCTCTCTTCATGTTATCTCCTAGAATTCACTAGTTTTCACTTTTCCCTTTCTGTTTATGTTATTAACTCTCTCCAACTCAACAATGAAGAAGGAGTTAACTAAATAGTCAACTCTTACATAAGCTAATGGGCCGAGACAAGATGACCCACATAAAAAAATGTTCTACTAGGCTATGATTCTTTTTCACAGGTTCATGGGCTTAATGTTGACCCATAAGAAAAATTCATCAGCTTCAGGAAAGAAAACGGAGACGACATTTCATCACAGTTTCAAGTTATAGTTTTTGTGATTGAAGAGTTGTAACTATTTGATTATAATGATGTCTATAATATATGCTTACTATCGAGTTGTAGCTTTTTGTAGGTTTTTCTACATAACTTAACTATATATGTAAACATTTATTTATTTTAAGCAAACATATACATTTTTAATTGAATATTTTTCTGTTTTTTTTTTCAGGAAGTTGAAGGCACAAAAACAATATCTTTTTCCATGTTTTAGAAGCTCTTCTTTTTTCACCGTCTATAGTTGTAATTCGACAATAAAAAAGAGTTGCACAGTATGAATTTGAAGGTAGAAGAGATGACGAAAGAGCTTCAGCATTTCAAAGATATATTCTTTCCACGACTTCTTAATTTGATTTACCAACCTAATTATGATTAAATCGTAGTATTTTAGGTTAAAATATTATGTTGTAATTATATTGTTGTGTTTTTGGTTAAAATATTATGTTGTAATTATATTTAACTTAATATGGAATATAAATATTATGTTTATAAGTGACATAAACTTATATGGAATATAAATATCAACATCATTAGAAATAAGTGATATAAATTTTAACATCATTTTTACCATTGACACAAATTTGTATCAATTATTACTAAATCATGAAAATTGTTGTATTATTTGCTTAAATTAATATTAAGTATTTGAATTACGATTTTCATATTTATTTCTATTAACGATATAAATTATAATGTGTCAATTGGTAATTGAAGACAAATAAAATAAATATGATTTTTTGTAGTGTATAACTATAGTAGATGCTTTAACATAGCTTTATACCTCATTCTCTCTTTCACAAATGGTTCCTAACAATTACATATTGTGTTGTCATGTGCTTGCATGTATTTTCTCTACGGTGAATGACGCAAAGCTCGTGACCAAAAGTAGTTTCATTGATTATTTTTTTTTGTTAACCGAAAAGAAATTTGGGTCAAAACCAAAACTAAATTTTCAGGAATTGGATGTAATTTAGGTTTAGATATCCGGTATCCAAATAAAAATTTATGAATATGATCTATTATATTGAATTTGCCTTCAGTCTTTCTTACAATAGGCATATGTATAAGACAACATATATTGGACAAAGCTGTGTTTCTGCATGCAGTTTGTTTAACAATCGACTCATTAACAAATAAAGGTAAACATATGTTTAATTGATTTTGTTGTTGTTCTCTAATTAGTTATAGGTTTGAACGTAAAGTCGTGAAAGCAAGGGAGATTTTCAAAATAAAATATACAAGAAACACAGCTGTGTACTCAAAAACAATCGTGCTTGTTCGTGTATATATTCCATAAATGGAGCTTACTTATTTAGGTTATTGAATAATATGATTAGTGGGCTAATCCTGATTAGAACGTAATGATACTAATATTGGTGGATTGCTTTAAGCAGGGGCAAATATATTATTCTTAACTTTCTTCTTTACTTAACCTTACATGGTTACCTACTTTTATCTCCTAAAATATCAACATAAGCAGATAATGACTATAATACCCCTAATTCACCGAGTAGATGCCGATATGTTTATGTCCTATTTTGTAATTTCAACCCTTACAATGCAAAGGTTATGAGGACCAATTGCTCGGTATATGCCCTAATTCATCGTTGAATCATAACGATTTTCGTTGCCTTCACTGCGCAACGTTCCCTGGAATTTTCAGATTGGGTTGAATTTCGGAAACATCGGAGCTTCGTTTCATGCAATATGAGGGATTTCTATTGATTGATTTCGAATTTCGTGGAGATTTCTTCGTCCACGTGTTCGAAATCGCTGAATCCTGTTACGTTTTCTAGATTTGGTGAGGAGTGAAATTGTTTTATTTTTCAACGAATTCTGATAAAGAGGAAGAGGATCGGAGATGGCGGGAGGTGCAATGGTGACCGCGACGGGAGCAGTGGTGATTCTGTACTTACTGAGCCGTCGGATTGTGTGGCCGAGAGATAGGGATGATGATTCAGGAGGGGAGTTGGGTAAATCGGGGAGATCGGGACGAAGGAGAAGGATTGTTAGGAGACCGGCTCAAGCGCCTGCGACATGGCTTGAGACTATTTCAACTTTGTCAGAGACATTAAGGTTTACTTATTCAGAGACACTGGGCAAATGGCCCATTGCCGATCTGGCTTTTGGTATAAATTATTTGATGCGTAGGCAGGTTTGCGTTTTTTATCACATACTTCTTCTTCTGATTTTCCGTATCTGTAACCTAAATGCATAATGTAGCGAGCTTGCTTGATCTTTTGGTATATATGTGTATAATTATGGGATTACTGTAAAGAGTTGTTTTTTTCTTCTGATTTTTGGTGGATTTTCTGAGTCCCCCATATCACAATAAGAC
Source organism: Lepidium sativum (assembly GCA_023374145.1). Lineage (NCBI taxonomy): Eukaryota > Viridiplantae > Streptophyta > Magnoliopsida > Brassicales > Brassicaceae > Lepidium > Lepidium sativum. The sequence continues at coordinate 10,818 of JAKUCM010002129.1, forward strand.
ATACTTGAGCTCTGTTTATATATGTTTGGATTTTGACTTCCGTTCTGTCCATTTTAGTATAGGAAAATTAATTAATTATCTTGCATGCGGAAAAATTTACACTCGAATCTAATGACAAGGGAAATAGTGATGGGGTCACTATCCATCCTTGTTCTGTCATGCTGTTTCAATGTAGAGTGTATTTTTTCGGATTCTTTACTCAATTTGGTGTAGTTACGTTGCTTGCTTGCATTATTGTTTTCAGGGAAACTTTCCAACTGATAGGGTTTATGCTGGAAGTAACTGTATAGAGTTAAAAGGACCAGAAATTATCTTGGAGTTGACGGAGTTACTGAGATTTTTGACCCTCTGTATGCTCTTCTCCAAGAAGCCGTTTCCTGTCTTTCTGGAGACTGCCGGCTATACTGAAGAGGATGTTCTTCTTCAGAAGCCTAAAGCAGGGGTAGGTCTCTCTTACTCGTGCTTAACTTGTTTATAATGTCTATATACTTTCTTTTCCTACCTAGATAACCATTGCATTAGCAATTTATTGTCTTACTTTTTGCATGTCTTCACTTAGGTACATATATTTTGGGAGGCTAACAAGAGTTTTTGGTACATAGATTTTTTCATACCAGTATATATTCACCATAATGATTGATTTTAAGTGCTATTCATTCTTGTACTAACTATTGGACCTAACTTGTTACAACAACATTTATCCGTTCAATTGTCTATTTGATAAAATGGTATCATACTTGTCTAACAGAAACCAAAACAAAAGGGGTTGTTTGATAAGAGCTTGGTGCCAAGTGTTTTGTTTGGTTGAGTATTTTAGATATGAGTTCTGATTTGTTCTTTTCGTTTATTTTGGGAACCATGAACAATTTATTTCTGGGAACCCTGCAGATTATGCAACCTGCCTTCACGATTATACGAGATACCAATTCAAAGTGTTTACTGCTATTGATCCGTGGCACTCATAGCATTAAAGATACATTAACAGCAGCAACTGGTGCAGTGGTCCCTTTCCATCATTCAGTTTTGCATGATGGTGGGCTCAGCAACTTAGTTTTAGGTTATGCCCATTGTGGAATGGTTGCTGCAGCTCGATGGATTGCCAAACTTAGTGTTCCTTGCCTCCTCAAGGCCCTTGATGACAATCCTAGGTTCAAGGTTCAGGTAAAATCTCTATATTCAGCTATACGTTTTTGATTTACAGATTACTATTGCTTCTGTTTTTACTATTTCTTTGTCTCGTTATGACTGCTATAGATTAAGTACCAATAGATGTAGATGACCTCGAAAAAGGATTTTATTTAGAGACTAAATTACTCCCAGCTGCATTCGAGGATATTATGTAGGCATCTGTCGCACTAATAAAACTGCAGATGATATCATGCACACACATCAGAGTAAATTAACGTAATTCTCACGTACGAATCTTAATTCGTTTAAAATTCCGTAACTAATACTTTTTGTATGATGCAGATATCTTATATGCAGTTTTTTAACTACTGTATCAAATTTAAGGAGCATAGTTTGTTTCAGATTGTAGGTCATTCTCTTGGAGGTGGGACGGCTTCACTTTTAACGTATATTCTTCGGGAGCGAAAAGAGTTTGCCTCAGCTACTTGTTTCACTTTTGCACCAGGTACACCCAATTTAGGAGCACTTGTGGTATCTTCTGTTTTCTGTCATCTACACCTCCCCTTAATTTGATGCCGAGCTCTTAATATGTCAATTAGTTTTGAGTGTTACAAATCGTATGCATTGAATTTTGAGTGAAAAACTCTGCAGCTGCTTGTATGACTTGGGATTTAGCAGAATCAGGAAAGCACTTCATTACTACTATTATCAATGGATCTGATCTAGTCCCAACATTCTCTGCTGCTTCAGTCGATGACCTTCGTTCTGAGGTATGTGGCCTGTTTTGCTATATATGATGTTATAATGACTGGATTTTTCCTCACCACCATCAGAATAGATGATTCTGAAACCTGATCGGATACTGGATAATATATTGCTAACCTTGGTATATCAAATAGTGGATGCTAGCCTGCGTGTTTAACTAGATGATATTGTTGAGAGAAATGTTTAGAGTTGTCAATTCCCTGCTAAATGATTTAGCCTTTTCAGACATCTTATATATTTTCACTTTCTTAAACAAGTGCTTGATGGAAAATTGAAATTATTGTCTTAAGCAAAAAATTATGATGTCCGTGTGTTCTTTCATTCCATGGTTCTGTAGTCTGTATCCACTTTTGCAAGCCATGGTTCAAATGTTCTCGTAAAGTATTATTGTTACACCTTTTTCTTGATACTAATAAGATCCTTGTTTTCTGTTTGTTGGTAGGTAACCTCGTCCTCATGGTCAAGTGACCTGCGTGATCAGGTTGAACACACCAGGGTTCTTAGTATTGTTTATCGGTCTGCAACTGCTATAGGATCTCGTTTACCCTCTATAGCCAGCGCAAAAGCAAAAGTGGCTGGTGCTGGGGCGATTCTGCGGCCAGTCTCAAGCGGCACTCAGGTAGAATCTGTGGTTCTCAATATATTTATCATGAGCAAAAAAGGTTGCAGCTTTATGAATGAAGTGAGTGTATGCGGAACAAATTAATGTTTAGAGTCGTGGAAAGTTTCTTTTGTGATGATAAATAAAGGTCGAAATTATCGTCAGGTCATGTTAAAGCGTGCCCAGGATGTAGCACAGGCCGTTGTGCAGACCCGTTCAACTCTCTCATCATGGTCTTGCATAGGACCACGCCGTAGGGCTATTAGCTCCCAAGTTAACTCTATAGTCGCAGACATGCCAGAAGCATCTGCTATTATACCCAAAAGAAGAAGCACTGAAGCTCTACTGGCTGAAGTGATAGACAAAGGTCACAAGAGAACAGACCATAGTTCTTCATCAAGCAGCGAATCTGACCGTGCAGACACAGAAGAAGAAGAGGAAGAAGAAGAAGAGTCGTTAATCTCAGTTGACCAAGTCATCACTGAAACATCCTCAGTGGAAGAAGACGTAACAGAAGGTGAGCTATGGGATGAACTGGACAAGGAGTTGACTCGGCAGGAAAACGAAAAAGACAGTGAAGCTATGGAGGAAGAAGCCGCAGCAGCAAAGGAGATAACGGAGGAAGAGACTGTAATTACGGGCGGCGGCTTTGACTCTTCCAAGGGACAGAACCAGAGACCGGTTTCACCATCTTCAGTGGACTTGATAGAAAATCAGCGGTTTTACCCACCGGGTAAGATAAAACACATAGTGTCGGTGACTGAGACCGAGTCTGAAACAGAGCGTGACGAAGTGATGATGGTGGTAGGGACGACGACTGAGCGTGTAAAGATATACGAGACGCCAAGAGAACTGTACAGAAAGATTAGGCTATCGAGAACAATGATAAATGATCATTATATGCCAATGTATAAAAAGATGATAGAACTCTTGATTACTGAGCTCGAGTGTGACCAACGCTCTTCATGAGGTTCCACCTTCATCATCGACTGTACATTATAAATATTTATACACAGAGCTTACATATTATCTTCAAATGTAGAGAGATTTTAGTGGAATAACAAAATTCTTGGCCGTAAGTTTTTGTTCGGTTTGATTGAAGCTCATATTTAGGTTAAAATTTTCTCAGAAGTTATTTTGTATTATATTTGGGCAAAACCTCGAAGGAATTATCGAGGATTCCAAAAATTGACGGGCAGACCCAACCAAAGTAAGGCCAGGCCCACTCGCCCATTATTATTGTTCGTCAAAATAAGTGTCGGCACGATCCGCCGTCTCTATGCGATCATTGACGGATCACCCTCTACTCTGACAGAAACGGGTAACCTAAAAAGCAATAACCCATTCTTATTTTATACTCAGTGGCAAACACAATGCTTTTCAAAATTACCGATGTGGGATGTTTGTTATTTTTATTTTTGAGCGAAAATCTCGAGTTTTCCAATTACCATAAGATCCATAACACTTTTTACAAAGTTTTGATATATAAGAATCTTATTGTTGGTATTTTTCTCTTTTCAACCTCCATATCTAGACTTGAGAGCTTCCGATGGTTCTTCTTCCATGATTCCAGAACCAGAGCTGCTTAAATACTCCCTGATGGTTGTTTTTCGATCGCCTAAGAATGTATGATCAAGAAAGTTATCGTAAGCTGCATCTCCTAGATTCTTAGCAGCCAAAACACTGCAACACATAGTAGAACCTTCAACATGTCAAAATCTTTCACCCAAATATAAAAGAAAGCCATTCAAATCTCTAATCACCCATCCGCCAAAAAATTTATTCACAGCTAACTCAAGAACCAAGTTTTGATATACCAGTGTCTTAGATAGAGACGACAAGGTAAAATGTCATCCCGCCATATCTTCTCGATGTTGTATCTTCCATAATGTTGAAAGTAAATCTCTTTGTCTCCTGCGGATGACAATAAAGAAATGACTCTATAACAGCTTCAATTTTTGTGACATATAGATTATAGAGTTAGACTGACAAGGATCTAACCTTTGCACCGAATCTGGAAAAACTCCTCATCACTGTATCGACTACAGAGTACCTGTTCATGTCTCAAAAACTCAGACTTGGCAAAGAGTAACAAACAGAAAAAGTGTCGCTGAGAACAAAAGACTAAACGAACCGCATAATTGGTGTAAGGTTTGCCTTCCATTGTTTCGGGAAGAACCTGTGTGTAAGGAGAACATAAGCAGTGTGACACACTATAAGGCAGATATTGAAACTAAGTGAACAAGAAGAGCTAAGTGACTCACAGCGAGAAAGCGGAATTCAAGCTCCCTTTGTATAAAAGCTGGAATCTGTATTTCGGTATATCAAAACTGTCAAGAGTACACATATACTTCTATCAAAGTATTTGAGCAGTTTTCAGAGTTATCTTTTGTACCTCTGAGCTTTTGATCTCAAAGACAGTAACCACAAGGCTCTCTCCTTCACATGGCTCTACGCTCAAGCTTGAAATTTCCTGTTTCATTTATCACACTCATAATTGTTTTCTCTTATGGCTATGCAGAAGATCTTTGTATATCTATTTCAAATGAAACTCTAAGCCTTTGCCATTATTTATGCATTCACAAAAGTTTCTGTATCAGTTTCGACGAATTCCAATTTTCAGTATAGAAACCAATTTCAGAATGAGAAAAAGTTGAAGAGACCTTAGTTACAGGATTTGCGATTCCCCGCTCGAAGAAGATCGGGGCGGAGTGGGCGAAAACTCGCCGGAACCCTTGAAGTTTCGCAATTCTGAAATTCTCCAAATTTGGGAAAGTGCTCCTTGCGCTTTTCTCTATTCGAAAAGCATCCAATCATTCTCGATGATCATATGAGTAAACGAAACACAATCGAAAGAGAAGTGTACGAACCGGAGAGAAGAGAACCGAAGCCAGTGATGGAGATCCGATTCTCCGATGAGAGAAGGTTCTCGAAATCGGATTCATTTTCCAATTCGATCACCTGCGACATATCGGATTGGCGTATGTCACGAGACATGGCCTGAATAGATCGCCGGCGTAATTGTAGAAGCTCCGGTCTCCTTGATGAAATAAACGAGGAGGTGATGCGTGTAGGAGAGGCGCGTGATTTGCACGTAATCAAGGAAAGCGCGTAGGTGTAAGGTAATAAAGTGAGTGTGACTGAAAGAATCGCAGACATTGGAGAGGATCAATGCCTCCTATAGAATGGACTCATATACTCTGTCTAAATTAAAGTAAGGTATGTCCATGAAAAATTGGATAATTTAGACGATCCGAATTTGGATATCCACTTTACCCCGTATCTAAATAAAACAAATCGGATTTTGTTCAATAACCAAAATTAAACCAAATTTTACAAAGAACCACAAAATTTACATTTAACATTTTACCCTAATTCGCGTTTAACTTTTCTTTATGGAGCGATTTACCTTTCTCTTCCCTTTCTCATCACCTTCTTCGGCGGAACCAAGGTGATTTACTCAGACTTGCTCGCGATTCACGTTTGAAGGTAAATTTCTCGTCTTCTCTTTTCTCTATTCTCGATCTCGCCTGGCGACGAAGTTGAAGCCGAAAAGAACGATGGACTGCAAGCGATGAGAGTAAGGAGATGAGACTGAAACCGATGAGACTGCAAGATTTGAAGGAGATGAGACTAAAAGAAGATTTGAAGGAGATGAGACTGCAGTAAGGATTGAAGAGAGTGAAGAAGAGATCGAAGAAGAGGAGACAGAGGAAGATGAATTTGTAAGTAAAAGCGATATTATTTGAGACTTAATTATAAAGAATTTGATTTATGTGGGATCCGATTCCATGCATGTGTGAATTTCTTTGAGAAATAGGACTTTATTTTAGTTTGTTTGGATTGGAGGATCCATTGGAGGGACCACATATGGATTTATGTGGGATCCGATTCCCTTTGTCTGAGATTATTTTACTGCAAACTAGGTTATGTGGGGGATAGGTCGGATAAAGATGATTGGTTTGATAATAATGTGATTTTTTTACAGTTACATAACACAGTCTAGGAAATTTAGTGATTTCATTATTTTTTATTTTGTTGTTTTCAATCATTGTGGTCCTTTTTAGTTTGTTTTAATGCCTTATTGATGTCTGAAATCACTATTCTAATTGTTTGTAATTTTAATGTCAACAAGGGAACGAGAGTAATACCTCCGATTACCATGAACTTGCCAACAACAGGATGAACAAAGCCTATCAGAATTGCAACAAGAGGCTATATTGCAAAGGCGGTTGAGACAATTGAGTCTGTTCTCGACATCTTCGAGAAGCAGTGGTTTTATGATCACCCTCAGTTCTGCCATTTTTTCACATGCCGAAGGATGCAAACCACAAATCAATGGGGATGTGGCTTCTTTTTGCTCGAATGGTTGTTACTGATAAGAAGAAAGAAGCTTGGTTTATGGTGAATAGCATACCAATCCGCTACTCCATGAGAGAACATGCATTGATGTCAGGACTTCATTGCCATGAACGTTACAAAGACATGATTAAGAGTCAAAGCTTTGTGAAAAAGCACTTCAAGAACAAAAGAGTAACTCAAGAAGCGATTGAGCAAAAATTTGTGTCAATGCGAAGTCCGACTAGCGACAGATTGAAGATGGTTGTCTTGTATATCATCACCTCTGTAATAAAGGAAGCGGGAAGTGGGGGTCACATGCAACCCAGGTGGACGCATTCTTAGCCAAAATTATAGCTGATTTAGATGCTTGTTGGACTTTCCCGTGGGGTCGCTATACATTCTTTAACAAACTAGAAGAGATTAAGCAGTTGATGAAAATCTTTAACGGTGTTGCCAAGGCGGCTAATCTTCCCGGTTTCATCATTCCGATGGAGGTATGTTTTTCCATTTTATTATATTATATGTTGCTACTCTTGATTTTTAATGTGATATATTCTTTTGTTAATGTAGCTTCTAGCATTTGAAGCTATTCCTTGTTTGATGGAAAAATTTCGAGAGAAAGTTAAGGATGCTGCAGGTGGTTGTCCAAGGATGTGCAAGAGCAAGTTCAAGTATTGTTCTTTGAAAGGATGTAGTATTAAAGAAATCAACAAGGCTCTTGATGAAACAACGGTTTTCATACTTGGTAATACAAGACTTTGTATTTGTTCTGTTTCTCCATAATTGTAAACTGATTTGAATATTTTATGTATTTGCATTTGATCCATAGTATTCTTGCATCCAAGCCACCTGAGCATGATCTTATCAGGCAGATCCCGAAAGAAGATGATGTACTTGATGCGGTGGTTGACGGTTGGTGTACGCGTCTGCTGGTGAATAAGAAACGAGTACGGTTTGAGGAGATGTACAAGCAAGACATCAAAGTCAGGGAGAATTCAAGGGTAATGGCTGAGGGCTCACATAAACAAAAGACTGCTACTGTTTTAAGGATATGAAGACATTGATGGAATCTGGCTTCAACCAACTCACTGACAAGCTTCAAGGTATTGATTGTAGATTGTGTGTGGTAGAAGTATCTGTAAAAGAACTCAAACAATCTTCTTTTACTGTGAATGCACCATCAACATTGGCCCATGAAGAAGTCAATGAGTTAGAAGATGAAGAAGAAATTGGAGTTGGTCGTAGGAAGGTGAAGAAAACAAGGAATAAAAGAGGCAACTCAGAGAAGAAGAATGCTCCTTCCAAAGTATCCCGTCGGTTAAGGCCAAGGATCAAGTATAGCGGAGGGGAAGAATTTATTTTGTCTAGCAGGCCTTATTTTATTTTGTTATCAGGCCTTAACTCATTTTATCTCTTTTGGTATCAGGCCTTAACATGCATTCACTCTTTCGATTTTAGGCCTCATTTTATATTGTTTCTCTTTTATGCGGATCGATTATATTCCTGCTCTTTTGGTTTAAAATCGTAATCATCTTTTGTCATTTTCTTTATTAGTAACAGCAAAACATATAGATTGAAATAGAGTTAAATTTATCAGAAACACATACAAAGATTTATAACGTAAGCAACCCAATCACACGTAATTAGAACATAAGCAACCCAATAATTAAATCCTAAAACACATAGTTATAACATAAGTAACACAAAGTTAAGACAACACATTTATAAATAGTTAAGACAATACATTGATACCTAAATATGGCCAACACACTGATTCCATTCACCTCATCCTTGCTTGGAACACCAAGCCATTCTCTCAAATTCACGTGTCTTCTCTTGGAGCTCCTTGATATCATTGTCTCATTTTGCGAGTTCCGCCTTTAGAGTCCTAAAATCATCTCGATTACGAAAAGCATTTGACCACATCATCGCAGGTCAACACGCTCACCATCATGATTGGTGTTGATGTAGCTAATTAGGTTGTTCACACCCTCTATCTCATTCTTGCGATTGATGTTTTCTTCCACCATAGCCTTGTCCCACCAATAATGTAGGTGAAGACCTCCATTCTACATAAGAGAAGTAAGTATTAACACATGAAGTAACTTATAGTGAGATAGTTTGCTGAGACATGAAGTGAGTGATACCTACTGATGTTCCTCATATTTTGTCGGTTTTGATCTCATTGTTACGGTTATATTTGGGGAATTCGTCTGTGTTTTATTGAGATTTCAGGTCAAACACATTCAGAGTTGGAATCATGCTTGAAGGTGGACTTTGGAGAAGTTTGAAACATTTTCTGGTATTCTCCACGAGAGGAAGGATCGATCGATCAACACAAGGATCGATCGATCGATCAACACAAGGATCGATCGATCAGTGCTTTAACAAGGAATATGCGCACGATCTGAAGAACGACTTGGCTTCTGAGAGATCGACTCAATATCCAAAGATCGATCGATCAACACAAGGATCGATCAATCGATGCCCTTTGAAGAAACCTAATTTCACGATTTTTCAGCTCTTGTTTTGAAACCTATAAATACTCTTTTCCTATTTTACTTTTACGGAGGTGTCTTTGAGCTTTTGAAGAACGATTTTTATAGAAGTTTGAGAGTGTAAGCTAGGAAGAAGATCTCTTCACACTTAAGAAGAATTTTTGAATCCTATTTCTATTTATTAATGCAATTTCAGTTTCAGTTCATCATGATTTGTTTGGTTCATTGTTCTATGTCTGAGTAGATCTTAAATCGGATTTAGGGATTCTAGGGTTTTAGAATTCACTGTTAGGGAACAAACAAGATTGATGAATAGATGATTCTCCTTCTAATACTTGAGTTTAATGCATAGATTAGCTTGATCACCTAGTCGATGATTTTAGGTTGTTAATTTTCCAGAAGTTTGCTAAGAACTAGAACTAGAACTAGAACTAGATTAGAAGAGCAATTCCTTTACTACCAACGAGAGTTGATGCTAGGTTGGATTGTGAGTAATTGAACCTAAGTGATAAAGCCTACTTGTAATCTGAAACCAACGAGAGTTAGGACCTTTAGATTATTAGTAGAGGGGTAGATTCAACGAGAGTTGATTTATCTTTATTTATGTTCAAGCCGCGAATATGATCAAATTAGTTCCTGAATAGTTTCCCTGACAAGATTTCTAACTCCTGAATGAATACCCGATATTTGATTGCTTTAGTTATTTGATTACATTCGCGTTTAAGTTGTTAGTATTTACTTCTCTAATTTTGATTGATATAGCTTGCGATTCGATAGAAGTCGAAAGTGTGATCTGGTTCTCTGAAGAATTCGACCCCTAGATACTATTACGTTTGCTGTGCACTTGCAGTATGATATAGGGTTAAAACTCGTTGTATCAAGTTTTTGACGCCGTTGCCGGGGAACCGTTAATTGCTTTTCGATTTTCTGTTTACAGTTTCAAGTCTATATCGTTACTTACATTTTTCTTTTTGATCGTTTTTGTTCCTTTTCAGGTGTATGACCAGAAGTCAAGGTTCAGAAAATCTATTCAACTTGGATAATCAAGAGCTTGCGAGGGTTGAAAGAGAAAGCCAAAAAGCTAGGATTATGAATCCTCCAGAGAATCAAGCTCAGAGTCCGCAGGAGATGGCCACAGTGGTAGAACAATTGCAGAGAAAGTTGGCTGAGATTAGGAGAGCACGAGAGCCTGCTCAACGCTGAGCGATAGGTGACATGGACACTCCACACACCCACTATCAAAATCGCTCAACTATTCGACCTCCTGCGATTGAGAGGAATGATTATGAGATCAAACCTCAGCTTATTGGGTTGGTTAAGCAATATGTCTTCAATGGACTTCCAGGCGAGAATCCTATGGATCACATAGAGAATTTCGAAGACATATGTGGCACCACAAGATCTAATGGTGTACTTGCTGATTATGTGAAGTGTAAGCTTTTCCATCATTCACTCTCAGACAGAGTTTCTAGGTGGTTGCGTCCATTACCTCCAGGATCACTCACCACATGGGCTCAGGTTCGAGCATCGTTTCTTGATCAATTCTACACTAAGTCTAAGACTGCAGCTCTCATGAGCAAGATTTCATCGTTTCAGCAACGATCTGGGGAATCTCTGAATGAAGCATGATAACGTTTCAAGGAGTATCAGCGAGATTGTCCACATCATGGGTACTCGGATGAGCAACTTCTTAACACTTTCTATAGTGGAATCGAGTGGGAGTACAAGAATTCCCTGAATGCTGCCAGCAATGAAGACTTTATGACTAACACTAGGGATGAAGTTTTCACTCTGATTGATAACTTGGCTGCAAGTTATGGTAGTCATTGTCCAGAATATGATCGAACTAGGAAGGTGAACAGCGTGGAGATTCAGAGTATTGAAGACATTGCTGAAAAGTTGGATATTCTGATCCGAGCAAATCAGGGTAATCAGAGGAGTGTGAATCAAGTTGAGGACAACAGAGAAGTGGCTCAGGTTCAGGATGATTCGGTTGGTTATGAAGACCAAAGGGAGGTCGATTATGTTAAGTGGCAGAACATGGAGCAAAACCCGAACTACCTTTCCTACAGGAACACTAACGTCGAGAACCCTCAGGATGTTACTTTTCCAGCACCCACATTGCCTCAAGGATCACCTTTTCAGGAAAAGACATTCATTCATAATTCATGTAAGAGATGGGGTAATCAGAATTCGTTTGTTCCGAATGCAGGAGGAAGTAACTGGCAAAGGCCATATAAGCCTTATGTACCACCGCCGATGCAGCAACAGCCTTCAGCAGCAACTTTAGGAACATCAAACAAAGAGATTAAGGCCTTGATTCAGCAACTTGCTGTTGAGCAACAAAAGACTACAAGGGAGCTTAATGCTAAAATGGACAACATCTACAATGATCTGAATGAGAAGTTTGAGTCAGTTTCTATGCATATCAAGAAGCTAGACATTCCGTAATCATAACCCGAAATATGTTGAGGTATCTGAAACACAACAAGATTAGAAGTTACTAAAATGATAAGCATAACAAATGGTTGATAATTTATAGAAGACGATGTATCTAAATAAGTAGGCGAACCTTCTCGGTCTTATGGATGTCCGACTTGTGTTCTTATGACTCATGTGGATTTACAGAAAAATTGGAGAAGTTGGGAAGAGAGTTGTGTTGAAAAACAAATATATTAGATTTTCGATTTTGAAGAAAGGGGGAAAGGTGGTCTCAAAAAGATTTGGATTTTGATTTTGGGTTTTGAATTTGGAGGGAAATTTTGAGTAAAAAAAAATAAAAATTTTGGGCAATTTTTAGAAATTTCAGAATTTCCGACATGTTGTACCAATTTAATTGTTGTTCATAAGATTATTCGCAAAAATTGTTTATTTTTCTCGTAAAAATTGAATAAGCAAGAAGATTATACAATTGCAATATATTTATGATGATAACAAATACTCATTTTCTGAAATTAATACAATTTAAACTAATATGTTTCACAAAATAGTTTTGTTTATGAAACTCAACTTATCTATTCAATAACTCTTACTTGAAATGTGATAGTTTACTAAAAAAAATCATCATATGATGATTATTTAATAATTCATATGATTATTTAACAAACTCAAATTATTATATCATCATATAATGTGATCTTATGAATGATTTAATCTATAACCAAATGATTTCATCAATATCTGAACAAATTGTATTTTGAACCAAATGATTTTGTTTGAACCGAAACCAATTTTCAAGCAATTCTCAATTTAACCAAATTCTTATATCATCATATAATGTGATCTTATGATGATTTAAGATGTTTTTAATCTATAACCAAATGATTTTATCAATATTTGAACAAATTTGAAATTATTGCATTTTAAACCACTTGGTTTTACGTTAACCGAAACCAATTGGAATTAATTCTATTGAATCAAATGAATCATGTATGACATGAACCTAAACATGGTGGGCCACAATTTTACTTTGTTTTAATCGTACATTACGTGACATTAACCGTACACAAGTACAATTTTTCTTTGTTTTAATCGTGACATTACGTGCCTCATAATTAGTGTTACCAATGTTGAAAGCAAATTTGGACTTGTTCATCATAACATAACAGCGCAATATGGTGTCCAAATATGTGGGATTATGGAGGTAACACATTCTTTTCTAGAATATCATTCGGAATTCCAACCCATTGAGATGTATCCGGGACAAGATATACCACCCGAGAGTACACCAACGCCCATTGTTTCATTAGATAATATCTTGAGCATATCTCATGTAGATAAATATCATCTCTCCTAGTTGGATTCAGCATGTACACCTTAAGCACGACTATTACATGTACACAAGGATACTTTTCCAAATCAAAACGCCTGCAAGCACAAGTTTTATTCTCCAAATGTACCAAATAATATATCCCATCTCAACCAAGAACATTGTAACTCACACGCGAACACATTGAGCTCTTTGACGGGCAAGTGCATCGCTACTTCACACCTACTATGCAACTCATTCACCAAAAATGAAACCAAGTTTGGTGAGCTATTTTCTCCAACACAGTCATTACGATATTTTTTAAACCATTCTCTTATCTTATCAAGAATCACATCAATCATGACTGGTAAAGAGTACTTCCTCGCTTCCCTAAATATGATATTCAACCAATTGGCAATATTTGTCGTTCCTATGTTGTACTTTACTCCATCAAAGTAACAACGAGCCAATTTATCCACATCTACATTAGTTTTCTAATAATCAGCCACTTTAGGATACATACTCTTAAATTCTTCATACTGCGAGTCAAATTCAGACTGTGTATAAGCTGTCCCAATTCCCTAAATCTCTTTGCAACATTTTCTTTGTGGATGTTTGAAGCTTTTGTTCTCACATTCTAAGATAAGTGAAATAAACAATATCCATGTCGGGATGTCAATACACTTCACTAATTGCCTTGATGAGGCTAGGGTTTCTATCACTAATGAACACAACCTCTTCATTATCTGCTATAACGGTCTTTAACATAGTGAGGAAACCAATTCCAACTAGCATCTTTCTCACCATCAACTACAGCAAATGTGATACGATCTCATAAAGGAATCAATCCCAATTTCGTCACTTGGAGGATATGGAGTTGGGATGCTCGACTTTGAGACGACAAACGAACTTAAAGACGAGTTCAAAGATGGATATTCTTGGGTTAGAGACGACACACGACTCAAACACAAGATGGTGGGAATGATTGACGCCACAAAAGGTTGCGGAAGACCCTTTGATAAGTCGAAAAAGATCAATAATCGACAAACAAAAACTGATCCATGAATCTATGCTTAAAAGAGGTTTTTTTTGATAAAAAGATAGATTGTCTTTTCTAATGGAGGCCACGAAAATATATAGGAGAGGAAGAAGAAAAAGCTTGGACATTCCCAAGACAACCTAGGAAATACAAGGAATAATAAATCTGTCTTGGAAATGCAATATGCATTAATCACTTCTTTGACTCCTCAAATGACCCTTGGAGTCTTAAGCCACGTTTTTGGACCTCTTATGGGCTTAAAACTCATTAACCAAAAGAGTCCCTTGATAATATAGCCTAATTACCTCATTAAAAACCTTAAGGAGAAAACCCAATGGGATAAAACTCACTTAAGGGAAAAAGAGTGTAATCGGACTGCACACTCTTTGGTTAATCTTCTTGAATACTCATCTCAAGCATCAAGGTATGAATGTGTTGCATGGGATCACTCTTCTTCTTGGTTCCATAGCCATTTCCACGTTCCAATGGTGCTGAAGTTGAACTTAAATTCCACCAATCGATTCTTGAGTTCGAGATTGAATTGGAGCTTTCCATGATCATATCATCGCCTCCCACTTGAAAATGATTTGACCTCAAATCTGAATTATCTGCAAGGAAATATAGCAAGTTAATAATCAAGAAATGATTTAGGGATAAGAAGTTACCTCCGAAGATGTTTAGTGTCGTCTTTGGCTTAAATGTGGCATCTGGTGGCTCTTCCTTGTCCTGAATGAAGAGGCGAAGATTTAAGTGTCTTATTTGGGCTAGATCTGGTGGCTTGAATCGTTGATCATCTTCTCTTCGTGTACGTTTAAACACAGTTCTGGAACCCCTATATTGGTTTTCTTTCCTTAGGTACTTCCAGTTCCAAATTTTAAAGTGATAGCTCAGTTGTCCCCTTGGTCCATAATCAATTTGATTGCTCCAAACTTGAATTGTTTTTGCCTTTGAATCCTTATCCTGTATTTCCCTTACAAACACTAGGGAGACAACATCAAATGTGTGTTTGGAAGAGGCAAACAATTCCCTAAGAAGATTCGGTATGTTTTTATTGCCTAAAGCAACAAATGGCATTTTCGAATGGTTAAGCACAAGCTCATGATTTTTCAGTTCACAAGGTTTAATCAACAAGTTCATAAGTAAGTTATCTAATTTAGGCCAAGTTCTAAACAAAGCATATTTAGTCTTAGTTCTGAAAATATCAAACAACTAACTGCACAAAGAAACTCTTAAAGCAGAACTAAACTCATGCAAATCATCCACCATAAACCCAAGTTGCATAGAAAAATATTCAGGTGAGAGTGGTTTAAAAGATGGAATAATTTTGTCAAAAACAGAACTTGAAACACGAAATTTCTTTACATTTTCTAGTCCAAAACGTTTTTCTTCTCGAACAGAAACAATCACAAACAAGTTAGGTTCATTTCCATCCAAAATAAATTTCTTACAGTGCTCTTTTGAGTTCTCACAAGGAAATGGCATAAGGACTGGTTCTTGAACAAAGTGTGGTTGTTGCTCTATTTGATTCATAGTTAAGCTCCTTGTGGATGTGGTTCCTTCAAGGCTATTGCACTCATTCATTCTACCTGGATTTTCCTTGGCACTTAAAGGCAAGATCAAATGTATTATACTAGAAATTTCAACATTCATAACAGATTGTTTAAAGCCACAAGTGAATATATGATGTTATTCAAATATTGAATAGACTCATAAGCCAAACTAACCTGAGTGCCACATAAGATGTTTGAGAAAGTTTGAGCTTCAGGTTGGCTATGTTGCTCAAGCTCGATTTGAATTAGCTCAATTTTTCCAGGGCAAGTTGCAGCAATATGTCCTTTCCCACGACAAGTATAACAAGTCGTTATCTTGTATTTTGAAAGGTTAGAGGACTTACATTGCTTTGGTTCATAGCTTGATTCATGTAATGGCTGAAAGGTTGACTTATCCTCCATATTTTTTTATGCACTATGGTCTCCTTGTTTGCTTTTGTATCAACTGCTTGAAGAGGGACTTGTCTCTTCTTTTGGAATTTCTTCAGAACCTCACCCAGTTCATGCTTCCACTTTTCGATTAGTTCATTGTCCTTTTGTTTCCTTGACTGCTTTTGAAGCTCTTTGTCTTGATCAGTTCTTGCTTTTTTTTTATCAATGACAATCCTCTTCTTATGCACATACTTCTTTCTTAACAGCACTTTCAGCATTTCCCAAGTGGTGATAGTTGGTTCTTTGTATCTTCGACGCTCAGCCTTTTCTTGAACCCACCACTTATAAGTTTCTCCCGAGAGCTATTCGATGGCATAGACTAGTCTTTTCTCCTCTCTGATTCGGTTATAGTGAAACCAATTATCCATGTTTTCTTCCCACTCTAGATAGCTTCTTTTTCCTGAAAAAACATAGAGTTGAATTTTAGGAGAAGATTGACGATAAGGATTAAAATACATCACAGAGTTAGAAGTGTAAGGCGCTTTATAGAGGTGGCTCCATGTGGAACTCCTTGTGTTGTCTGATTGATCAAATTCATAGTCAGGTGGTTCCGGATCAATCCCTTATTCTTCTTCTTCTTCAGAACCATCATCTTTTTCAGATTCAGTAAGAAACTCGTCCGTGAATGAAAATTCCTCATCATAAGTGCTTTGATCAGAATAGAACATTTGCTCTTCCATGATATTCTGCAATTAAGAACAAAATAAACCAGTAACAAGTTTCTTTTGTAACCAAAAGTTATTGCACACAACCAACACAAAATGATCCTTAAAATGAAACCAAATTCTTTTCGAAACTCTGAGAATGACAATATGACTTGATCAGACACAATAAATTATCAAATCGTGTTCAAAATGCTTGAATCAATTTTATAAAATACTAGACTCGTCCTAGTTTCAGACGCAATTGGATTCACAATTTTATCAAACGCCAAATAATTATGAAAATTCAAACAAGATGATAGACGTAAGGGATTCAACAAAACAAACAGATCTAGTGAAAATGAAACGTTAACACACTTTTTATGATTTTCTTTTTCTAGAACAGAATGGTGAGAGATGAGAAAATGGATTGAAGAAATGGAAAGATAAGAGATGATAGATAGAAATGACTCAACCTCCAAGTGGGCTCTGATACCACTTGATACGATCCTACAAAGGAATCAATCCCAATTTCGTCACTTGGAGGATATGGAGTTGGATGCTCGACTTTGAGACGACAAAGGAAATTAAAGACGAGTTCAAAGATGGATATTCTTGGGTTAGAGACGATACACGACTCAAACACAAGATGGTGGAATGATTGACGCCACAAAAGGTTGCGGAAGACCCTTTGATAAGTCGAAAAAGATCAATAATCGACAAACAAAAACTGATCCATGAATCTATGCTTAAAAGAGGTTTTTTTGATAAAAAGATAGATTGTCTTTTCTAATGGAGGCCACGAAAATATATAGAAGAGGAAGAAGAAGAAGCTTGGACATTCCCAAGACAACCTAGGAAATACAAGGAATAATAAATCTGTCTTGGAAATGCAATATGCATTAATCACTTTTTTGACTCCTCAAATGACCCTTGGAGTCTTAAGCCACGTTTTTGGACCTCTTATGGGCTTAAAACTCATTAACCAAAAGAGTCCCTTGATAGTGTAGCCCAATTACCTCATTAAAAACCTTAAGGAGAAAACCCAATGAGATAAAACTCACTTAAGGGAAAAAGAGTGTAATCGGACTGCACACTCTTTGGTTAATCTTCTTGAATACTCGTCTCAAGCATCAAGGTATGAATGTGTTGCATGGGATCACTCTTCTTCTTGGTTCCATAGCTATTTCCACGTTCCAATGGTGCTGAAGTTGAACTCAAATTCCACCAATCGATTCTTGAGTTCGAGATTGATTTGGAGCTTTCCATGATCATATCAAAACGCAATCGGGTAATGATGATGGTTCGAATCTTTAGCAGTGGCGAATATAAGAACACCCCCATATGCAGTTTTAAGAAAAGTTGCATCTACACAAGTCACTTTACTCAAGTCATTAAACCCCTCAATACAAGCTCCCAATGAAATGAATAAATACTTGAACTGTTGTTGTTCGTCCAAAACCAATCTCGTCACCGTACCAATATTTGTTCTCTCCAACACATACATATACGAAGGCAACCTCTTATAACTTTCCTCTGGACTTCCATGCACAACACACACAACTTTTTGTTTGCCTCTCAAAGCAGTTATATACGACACTGTAACTCTGACATTTACTTGCACAACACCTACAAGAGACTTAACTGATGAAGTATCTAATTGACCAGGATAGTCAGCTTTCACAACTTTAGCAACCATATATGCGGATCCTCTCCTTTTAATATTTGATGTGCTTGTCGATACCCGAGAGCAAGAATGCATCTTATAATATACTTTAATATACCAACTACCATTGCTTCCTTGTGGACATGATACACTAATGACATTGTCATCTCCACCATTCTCCCAAATACAGATCGCACCAAATGAACTTCCTACATCTCCTCTTAGATTATCTTCACAAAAATTTTCTATTTCAACATGCAAAATGCTTCTTTTTTGATCCGCATTCATGCTACATAGATAACTTTCAACGTCCTCATCGTCCAAAATATAAGATTGTTTATTGGCTTCCATTACCAACGGGTTGTAACTCATCTTTATCTTTTGACATTCATCCACACCCATCTTCTTTCGTATCCTTTCCTTTAAGACCGAGAAATTTATATCTTCAATAATCAATGTATTGAACGTTGTAGCATAATAATTTGCAAGTTTTGAATCCCATCCATACCCTTTGTTTCAACATAAAACCCACCAGTATCAAAATGAATTATTGTTTCGATCATTTTATCTGGAAAAAAAAAACAAGAGACAAACAAGTAAATAAGTAAATAACATCAGCTATATTATCAAGATTCAATATTAAGTATATAACCTAAATAAAGTACGCTTAAGTAAATAAATAAATAACATAAGCTTAAATAGATAATCAAGATTAAGTACCTAACGTAAATAACTAGATTATCAAGATTGAGTAAATAAAATAAGCTTAACCAGTACTACAGAATTCTAGAGCTTTACCTCACTAACTACTATCCATTTTACCTCACGTTCGTAAACCCTCACAATATAAATTCAATACGATTGATGATATCTCTGCTGCAATGTCATGCTTTTGATTCCCTTTTGGCTTTATGCTTCACTCTTTCTCCCAAGTCACTAACATATCCGTTTGTGGTGAGTGAAACCGTAGTCAAGAGTTCATAAAAGTCAGATAATACCTTCACTTTCATGCTTGATTTAAGGTTTTCTTTATGCTTCTCTCTTCCTCCGAAGTCACTAGCATCAAGCAGATCCGTTAGTAATGAACGAAACCGAAGTCAAGAGCAATGAAACTCAGAGAATACCTTCACTTTTACGCTTGTTTTAGGGTTTCCTTTAAGCTTCTCTCTTCCTCCGAAGACACGAGCATCAAGCAGATCCGTTAGTGCTGAATGAAGCCGAATTCATGAGTTCATTCCGTTACATGACCTTTGGAAGAGAAGAAGGAGACCTATTAGTTGAGTTGGTTGGTGGATAATTAAATTATTTGGCTTAATAATTGTACGGAACCAACCAACCCAATCCTCGTACGAAACCAATCCATGTTAGTCCTCCTCGTACCAATCCACTCTATTTTCTTTTTTATTTTGTTATTTTATTATTTTATTATCCAATAAAAGGGCATAAGTTGAAAGAAAAATGAACATGAGAGTAGGGGAGCAATCTAATCAAATGAGGAGTAGGTTAGTCAAACTGTCTTTTAAGTAAGAGTATGAGACGCATTGATCCCATTGGAGAAGAAGAAATGTGAAGTGGACAACTTAAGGAAATATATTAATAACCTTTTAATATGTTATGAAAATATAGTTTTAATAATTACCTATATATAATAAATATGTATATTAAAATTTATATTATTTTATTATATTTTATTTATTATATATATTGAGATTGTCAACAACATTTGTATCAAGTGGTAATAAGATAAGAAAGATAATACATCACATACGACATTCCCTCTTTTATCTCATTCTTCTCCCTCGTTCTCTTATTTTTAATTTTTTTTTACAATATTATAATAATATAAAATATAATAAATAATTAATTTTATAACACATTATTAAAACGAGGTGCTCTCATATAGAGAAGGTAAAATTTAATACTTGCTATAATTTTTTATACTTTGTTATAATTGATGATTTGATATCTACATATGTTATATACTTTAATTTATTTTATAAGCTGTAATAATGGCAACATATCACATGGGAAATTTGGTTTCGATGTTCAAATACTAATTTTGGAAAGATAGACTTTACCTTCTTTGGATCGATCGATAGATACCTTCACGATAATGATAATATGGTAGGCTATGTCTCCTCAGATCAATACTTTTCAATATCAAGAAGACATTTACAAATTGTTCCTGAAAAATAATAAAATAATAACATTTTCCGAGGACATTTATAAAACGTTCATGAAGAATAGTAAAACAAAAGAAAAATAAAATAAAATAAATCTTTCCAGAAGACAAAATATACATTTTAAAGTATTTTTATTTTAATTAATGCCTAATATGTGATTATTTATCTCTATAATTTGATTGATTCATGATAATGTTATTATTGGTAAATATAAATTTTAATAAATTTATTTTGGTTATATTTTCTAAGTGTTATGAAAGAAAAAAATAATACAAATATATATATACATATATATATATCCCCAACGGCTCTAAACACTATTTTCAACGGCTACATACAAATTTTTCATCTATAAATACACTTATTTTTGTCTCATCTCTTAACAAAAAAAAGTTTTCTTCCCCATCACAATGTTTATTTGGTTTTTAATTGTTTCTTTGGCTACAATTATTTTTTCAATTTACAGGCTTTTGTTTAACACACTCCCGAAGAATTTCGGATAATTGTTGGCCTGATTATTTGTGCTTCATATATCCTTGTAGTCGCCTGTTTATTTCATTTTTTTGTGTTTAGACAATATGCTATTTTCTATTATGTTTTAATAATATTATGTCAA
>JAKUCM010002130.1:0-22993 GCA_023374145.1 Lepidium sativum
AGTGAAACCAAGAATCTTACAAGTTGGAATAAAAAAGAAAATACTTGCAACATTTTTATTAAAAAAAAACATTGATCAGAACATGAGATTCTAGTTGGAAATTATAGGTTGCTTTATAAAAAGCAGACTCTTCATTTTCTTTTTGCTTCCATGCTGTACTAGCAAAAACAAATTATTTATTTTCTGTAAATTGATCACTCACAGTGTAAAAATTCCAATAAAATTTATATATTATTTTTTTCCTTACAAAACAGATTAGCTAATAATAATGGAAAATTATTAATTTAACTTTGCTTTTTTTTAAATGGTTGATTAAACTTTAAATTTTGGATATGGTTAATTAAACTTTAAATTTTTTGTTGACTTTTGAAAAATCTTCAACTTTGCATTGACTCGGTAAATTGAATATGTCGTTCATCTCAAATCAAAATTTTCTCTATATTTAAGAGGCAAATCGATATTGAATTTCTATTTAGTTCTTATATTGCTTTCGAATAACCTCTAAACTTGATTTTCTTTTCTCTTTTAAGAATGAGCTCAAATTTAGCGGTTTTAAATATTGTATTTATACTTAAAACCGATAAATTTGTGCTTATTTTTGAAAGAAAAGAAAAAATTAAGCTTGTGGGTTCTCTAGAATGAAGATAAGAAATTAACCGAACTTCCAAAATTAATTTGATTTTTGAATTAAAAGAAAATTTTGATTTAGGATGAACGACATGTTCAATTTACCGAGTAAACACAAATTTGATTTTTTATATAAAAATCAATAGAAATTAAAGACTTAATCAACTATATCTAAAAAAATTTAAGGTTTAATTTAATATTTTTAGGTTAAAATTGATATATTTTCCAAAACCAAACTGTAAATGATTATGCGCATGCATTGGTCTTATCGAATTGTAGGAGTATACAACTTTTTTTATTTTATTTTATTTTTGGTTGAAAATTGTATAGTATTTGAAATTCGGGATTGATAAATGTACCTTAAAGCATCTTCAACTATAATAATTATTTTAGTGTTGAATTTAAACTATATTTGATATTATTATAACACTACAAATATTTTTATATCGAATCATAATATTAAATATAATACAAAAATAAAATCATTATTCTATATTTTTTTTGGGAACCAAAACTTTACTTGTGGCGAACAATGTGTCTCTCATTTAATGGAAAAAACTTCATAATACATTTTGTAAGTATAGAATAGCAAACTCAAACATATATACATACACATAAACCAACACATGTCACTTACTCTCATTTGACCTTCCAATAATATTATTTTAATTTTATAGTTTCCTACCATTCTAACACCGAATATAGTATAATATTATAGCAAAAAAGTGAATTACACTATTATAATATAAATTTTAGTATTTGATTATTTTAGTGTTGAATTGGAAATGATGTTAAGTTGACAAATTTGGCAAAAAATAGAGGAACAAAGGAATAAAAGAATACGAATATCTATACATTCATGGTGATGGTTTTTGATCAGGTTCCAATGCTAAAAGATGGAAATGATCGTAGAAATTACGCAGACTTAATTTGTTTTTGTAACTTTTACTCAATTGACTAAAATGAAATCAAGATTCAATTGTAAATATATTATATTTTTAGTTTTACAAGCTATCTACTTTGAAATATTTAGTTTGTTAAAATCAATGTATTAGAGATATATTATTGTGTTTAGATGTTCTGATAAGTTTTTTTCGGTTATATATTAAATGTCTTTATACTAATATTCTCCAATAGAGAATATCTAGATGATACTGTTTAAAATTTAAGAAAATATTTTTTACTATAATTTTACAGCATAGATTCATGTATTTCCGTATACTATTAGTTCGAGTTTGAAATATTTGAGTAATATATAGTTTGAGTTTTTGTTGATCTAACTATTGACAAAAACAATTAGATGTAACTGAATTTCCTATAATAAATTTTTATATAAATAAACAACAAAGTAAATAATTATTTATTTTATAATAACAAAAATTATATTGTTTTCTAAACAAAAATTATATGGTAAGTATTTTAGCTGTACAAAACTAAATTTTTAGAGTTTAAATTTATGTGCTTTGCAAATTTAAATTTGGTTTTATTGAAAAGTAAATAATTTGATTTTAAGATAGATGCCTATAATTTGTCTAATAAATGCCCATATTGGTTGTAGGTTATACACTATTTATATAAATACTGTAACAATCAATATCACAACCATACATCCATATAATCGATATTTATTATTTTATTTTAAACATTATATATTATAAATTTATTACATTTTTATTTAAATATTATGTAGTTATTATAAATTTATTAAATGTTCGACTATTAGAATTTAAAACCATTTAATATTTTATTTATTTAATTAGAGGCAAATGAAGTCATTTTATATTAAAATTGAAATGGAAAATGAAAATGACAACTAAAATGAAACAAAAAATTTAACCTACGATAATAATTAATATGAAACGGATAGAGTATTTATTTAAAATATTACTTACGAAATTGATATTTAAAGTTCTACCAATCAAGCTTTTATTTTTTGGAAACTAAAATCATAAATTTACAACAAAAATATCTAATTGTAACGTAAATTCTACGTGTTAATGCATGCAAAAAAAAAAGTATAATTACGAGGTTGAAAATAATAATATATTTTTGGTTCACAAAATCTGAAATTTACAGTTTTGTTCTCCTTTGACTAATGTCGTCACACTTTAGCTTTCTTCCTTTTGTACGGATTTTGAAGACTATATTGAAAATAAAACATTCTTTAAATTAAAAAATTAAAACTATATAAAATATAACGTAATCAAATGATTTATTACTAATTGCATGAACTGACATTTGAACATGATTTATAGGTGACAGATAATTTATTATACTCGAATCATTTTATTTTGCAGGTCAGGTGAAGTAGGCCCACACAATCAAGTTGTCAAAATTATATATATATATATATACTTTTATATATTTATTTAATATTTCTGCATTATAATAAACAATTAGTATTAGACTATTAGTTTGTAAATCACACAAAATCTCATTCTTATTCTTTTTTTTTTCCTTGATAAAATTTTGTGCACATTCTTAATCTTTTTAATATGAACATTTACTCAATGATTCATGTTTTTTTGAAACGAACGAAGACATTGTGGAAAATTTACTCAATTAGTTTCTGTAAGTATTTTTACAAGAAAATAACGAAAACTCAAAATAATGTGTGTTATATCTTTCTGAAAATCACTATCTTTTAGAAAAATGTACATGTAGAAATTTATGAGTTTTACGTATTTTTGAAATAAGATTTACAGACAAAGTAACCTTTTTTGGAGATTTTCAAGTTTATTTAGAACAATTTCACTTCATTATTTATTTCGTATTTTGAATTAAAGAACATAATGTAACCTGTAATGTTACATAACTAGTTCTAATGCTAGAGTGGGTCTCTTGGCTCCGAGAGTACTTAGTAAGTTTTCATTCGATGGTGCTAGATCCGCATGGATCTACTTTTCTACAACCAATCATCCATTCACAGGTTTCAGATGGTTTATGGATGCTTCCTGGAAAGCCACGGACCTCCAGACGGGGTTCGGTTGGATTTGTTTTCTAAATTCAGTGGGAGGAGGTTTTTCGAGAAGAGAGAGCGGTCATCGAAGCCTTTCAGCGCTCTATGCAGAAGTGGAGGCGGTTCTCCGGGCCTTAAAAGATTTGGTGCGACATCGGATCTCAAAGGTTGAGGTGGCGACGGACTGTGAGTCAGTATGGTATATTCTGCGCTATCCAAAAGAGTGGCCAGCCTTTGCTACATACCAGGAGGAGTACAGACGGCTGAGGGCTCGGTTTGCGGAATGCAAATTGTCGGTCATCCCCGAGGTTTGAACTCCAAGGCAGACGTCCGGTTTTGAACTTAGAGCGGCCGGTTTCCTGTCCGAAGAACCAGGATAGCCTCTACTAGTATTCTTTATCTCTGTCGTTGACAAAAAAAAAAAAAAAAAACTAGTTCTAATTTTTTTAAATAGATTTTTTTCCCACCTCGTAGATTAATTTTTATTGACATATAGATTCAGTTGACTTTTTAAAATTATTAATTAAAAATGGAGAACAAACCACTACTCGTCAAAATGAAAATTTGATTATATATATAGTCGATTTAATTAAATACACATTGTATTTTATGAATTATTTACTTATTAATTTATTATCAGTTTTGAACTACTCTAGTCTCCAAACAAACAAACTAATTACAGCTACATAAATTTATATTTTTTTTGTCAACTAATTTATTGGTTTTTAAATTTCGCTTCTATTACTGCATTAGGTATTCGATTTCTTTGAGAATTTGTAAAGTGACTACCATTGAGTCACCATTTCTCGACGATACATAAATTATTTTAGGTAAGAGTTTTAAACTTTTCCTTTTTTACCAAGTTGTAAACTTTATACAAATAAGGCACTTCCCAAAGACATAAAACATTAATTTAAATAAAAAAACAAAATTTGTAACACAAAAATAAAAACAAATCCAGGAAATATCCAAAAGGTAAAGAGTACTTATTATATAAAAGTAGGTAAATATCAGTACAACTCAAGGGGTAATTTCGGTATTTCAGCTCTATCATTTTCCACAGTCTCTCATCGAACTTAGGAATAGTTTTTTCGTCTTCTCTAACTTTCTCCTTTTTCCCGTTTCCTTTGGGAATAGAAACGTCGGCTTCACAAAAGCCTCCGGTTTCGATTTTTTTCCTTTTCTAAACAGATTTGGTCTTTTTTCTTTGGTTTTAATCTCCGATAAACCGGAGCTAAGAATCAAAACAGGGTTTTTTTGTTTTCCTTTTTTCCTTTTGGTCTACAGTTTCAAATCCGATCACTCTGCAAGTGAAGATTCTCTGTTCGACAAAACCAGTAAGTAACTACATTGTTGTTTTCCTTGTGGGGCTTTAGAAGTTACTTTTTTTGTTGATGTTAGTGTTCAAAGTTTGGACTTTTTTGTGGGGCTTTAGAAGTTACTTTTTTGTTGTTGTTAGTGTTCAAATTTTGGACATTTTTTGTGTTTGTGTGAGTTCTGCAACTAGTTTTTTCTCAGGATTTTGAGAGAATCTATTTAGTGTAAACATGCTTTTTGTGTTGAGTTCATGCTAGATTCTATCAGTAATTATTTATCTTTGAATCTCCATTTCTTTCTTCTTCCAGTTTTTTTTTTTTTTTTATGGACCAGTAAAAGAGAAGATTGTGTTCTTGTTCATTAGCAAAAGTTGTCTGTTTCTCTTTGGTCAATATTGATTAGAGAAAGTTATTTGTATTTTGGTCTGGTCAGTGATATGATTAAGATTGGTTCTATCTGTTTCATATACTGCACATTAGATTGATCACTAGAGGTTAGAGACAAAAACTGATCCTTTTGATGATTTCTCTTCTTTCTAGCTAACTTGTCTCCGGTGACATACAAAAGAACACACAATCTATCAGTGAGTTTTAGCTCTGTTTGATTCTGTTTTATTGAGTTTAAACTACACAAGTAAGAATGTTTGAACAATGCTTGTTTGGGTTTGGTATAGATTCTCTTTTATGTGTGAATGCTGTGATTTTCTGTGTTTTTTTGTGGTACCAAAACTTGTTTGTTTATCTGGGTTCTGCAACTATATTTTTTCAGGTATGTGGTAGAATCTCTTTTGCTTAAACATGTTTTTTTTTGTGTTGGGTTCATGCTAGATTCTGTAAGTAATTTATTCATCTTTGAATCTCCTCTACTTTCTTTTTCCAATTTGTTTTTTTTTTGATGGACCAGTAAAATAGAAGATTGTGTTCAACTTTTGCTCATTAGCAAAAGTTTTCTGTTTCTCTTTGGTCAATATTGATCAGAGGGACAGTTGTTTGTATTTTGCTATGCTAAAGATTGGTTTTATCTGTTTCATATATGCACATTAGATTAATCACTACAGTTTAGAGATAAAAATTGATCCTTTTGATGATTTTGTGTCACACAAAAGAACACATAATCTATAAGTGAGTTTTATCTCTGTTTTATTGAGTTTAAAGTACAAAAGTAAGAAAATTTGAACAATGCTTGTTGAAAGTCTGAGTATTTGCTCAGGTTTGGGTTTGGTGTAGAATCTCTTATATCTGCCTATGTTGTGATTCTCTGTGTTTATGGTAGATTCTCAGTGTTACTTAATCAGTTAATTCAATAATGTGTGTTCAAGGTTTGTTCTGCATATATTCTTGATATAGATTCTCTTTTGGGTTTATCCTAGATTTCATCTGTAATTCAACTCCGAATTTCCCTTTTTATTCCCATTTGTTTCTGATAGCCTAAGTCCCAGAGACAGTGTGTGCTTACAAAAGTTGTCCGGTACCAAAACTTGTTTGTTTTTCAATGGTTGATATTGATCAGAGTTTGCTAATGGTTGGTTCTCTTTAATTTCTTTTCACAATTAGTTTAATCAGTAGAGTTTGCTGATAAAAACTGATGTTTTCACTTTACTGTATAAATTAGTCTTCTGATGATTTTCCTTCTTGTAGGTAACTCTAAACCATGGACACCGAGTACGATGAGATTCAATTTCCTATCGGAAGCCTAACATCCATAAGTTTTAGCATTGCAAATAACAAAGATCGAGCAAGTTGCTTTCCTGAATTAATCTTCCTAATTTGTTTGTGTATAGTTTGAGCAAATATTTGATATGATGATACTTTTGTTAAAGGAAAAACTGGCTGCCACTGTGATTGAAACACCAAATCAAGTGACTGATTCTCGGCTAGGGCTCCCGAATCCGGATTCTATTTGCAAAACCTGTGGCTGCAAAGATCGAAAAGTTTGTGAAGGTATCATCTTAAAGAATCTAGTTTTGGTGATATGTTGCATTTTTAGTTTATTTATGATCAGTTCATTGATTTTGTTTATTTTCTTTCTGTTTAGGGCATTTTGGGGTTGTAAACTTCGAGTATTCAATCATTCATCCGTATTTCCTCAAGGAGATTGCAGCATTGTTAAACAAAATCTGCCCCGGCTGTAACTTCATTCGGAAGAAGCAATTTCAGGTTCAAGAGTTTTTCCTAATCCCTTTTATGTCTTTCAATCTTTGGTTTTGTTTGGTTGGGAACTCCATATAATGATGCTTTCTTTGCTTGTTACAGATTACTGTAGACCGGCCTGAAAGATGTAGATATTGCACTGTAAGAGTTTGATTGCTGCAACTAATCTCTCATTTAAAACTTTGTTCTCAGAGTAATTCTCTCCTTTTTTTTATCTTTTAGTCGAATACCGGTTATCCTCAAATGAAGTTTAGGGTAACTTCTAAAGAAGTCTTCAGGCGATCAGGAATTGTTGCTGAAGTAAATGAAGAGAGTCTGATGAAACTCAAGAAACGGGGAATGTTAGCATTGCCTCCTGACTATTGGAGTTTTGTTGAAAAAGACTCGAATATCGATGAGAGCTGTTTGAAACCAACAAGGAGAATTCTAACGCATGCACAGGTAAAGAAGAGTGATATGTATCATTCAAGACTTGATTACTTTTCTTACTTTATAGTTTCGTGAAAAAAATTCACTTCTTTTGAAGGTTTATGCTCTGTTATGTCGGATTGATCAGAGGCTCATATTGAAGGATATTCCCATGTTTGGCTCACTTGCTATGACATCTTTTCCAGTTACACCAAACAGTTGTCGTGTAACTGAAAGGGTCCATCCGTTCAATGGAGTTCGACTAACATTTGTATGTTCAAAAAGCTTGTTTATGTTAGCTTGTGTCACATACTATGATTTTGCTCTTATCGTTTCCGGTTTTTGTTTCATTTGTGTTAGGATGATCGGACTCGGGTTTACAGGAAGTTATTTGGCTACAATGGAAACTTGCTTGAGTTGAGTTCTCGTGTGATGGAATGTCTGCAATATTCCAGAGTAAGCAGTTGTTTCAGTTAGATGGAAATTTTTCTTTTTGTTCATCTAAGAGGTAACTAATTCTTGTGTTTCATACAGCTCTTTTCGGAAAATGTGTCTCCAAGTCAAGAGTCTGCAAATCCGTACCAGAAGAAATCAGATACTCCGAAACTGTGCGGTTTGAGGTTCATGAAGGACGTCCTGCTTGGTAAAAGAAGTGATCATGCATTCAGGACAGTAGTTGTTGGTGATCCATCTTTGAAGCTTCACGAGATTGGTATACCACGGAGGATTGCAGAAAGGCTTCAAGTGTCAGAGAATCTCAATAACTGGAACAGGGAACGGCTTGTCACTTCTTGCTTCCACAGACTGCTTGAGAAAGGTGAGGTGCATGTGAGAAGAGGAGATAGAATGGTGGCTATTCGAGTAATTGATGACCTCC
Organism: Lepidium sativum; assembly: GCA_023374145.1. Classification (NCBI taxonomy): domain Eukaryota; kingdom Viridiplantae; phylum Streptophyta; class Magnoliopsida; order Brassicales; family Brassicaceae; genus Lepidium; species Lepidium sativum. The sequence continues at coordinate 8,339 of JAKUCM010002130.1, forward strand.
AAACCAGGGACAACATTTTCCGGACTTTAGTGGATGGAGACATAGTGCTGATGAACAGACCCCCTTCTATTCATCAGCATTCTCTTATTGCAATGTCTGTCAGAATCCTCCCCACGACATCTGTTGTCTCCTTGAATCCAATATGCTGTTTGCCTTTTCGTGGAGATTTCGATGGAGATTGTCTTCACGGCTATGTTCCGCAATCGATTCAAGCTAGGGTTGAGCTCAACGAGCTTGTGGCTTTGGATAAGCAGCTTATTAACGGACAGAACGGTCGCAATTTGCTTACGTTGGGACAAGATAGCTTGACAGCAGCTTATCTGGTTAATGTTGAGAAAAACCATTATCTGAATCAAGCTCAGGTTCAGCAGCTGCAAATGTATTGCCCGTTTAAGGTTCCTCCGCCTGCGATTATCCAAGCTTCTCCTTCAAGCAGCGAGCCACAATGGACAGGAATGCAGTTATTTGGGATGCTATTTCCTCCTGGATTTGACTATTCTTACCCACTGAATAATGTGGTTGTGAGTAACGGAGAGCTTTTGTCTTCCTCTGAAGGATCAGCTTGGCTCAGGGATGGAGAAGGAAATTTCATCCAGGAATTGATCAAACACAACAAAGAGAAAGTGCTGGATATCATCTATTCTGCTCAAGAAATGCTCTCTCAGTGGTTGCTGATGCGTGGATTGAGTGTGTCGTTGGCTGATCTTTACCTTACCTCTGATTTGCAGTCTCGAAGAAACTTAACTGAAGAAATAACATATGGATTGCAGGACGCTGAAAAAGTCTGCAACAAGCAACAGTTAATGGTAGAGTCTTGTAGAGATATCCTTGCGCTTGATGGGGAGGAGGAGGATGATATGGTTAAGGATTCGTCCCTGCTCAGCTACGAGAGACAAAGATTACCTACACTAAGCAGACTTGCAGTTAGTGCTTTCAAGGATGCGTATAGAGATGTTCAGGCACTGGCTTACAGGTATGGCGAGGTTTCCAATTCTTTTCTGATAATGCTGAAAGCCGGTAGCAAAGGGAATATCCAGAAGCTGGTTCAGCACAGCATGTGCATTGGTCTGCAAAATTCTTCAGTTGCTTTGTCTTTTGGGTTTCCGCGCAAGTTAACTTGTGCTGCTTGGAATGATCCAAACAGTCCACTTCGAGGTGCAAAGAGAGAAAAAAAAGCTCCTACTGAGTCATTTGTACCTTATGGAGTCATTGAGAACTCATTTCTAACGGGTCTGAATCCGTTGGAATGTTTTGTTCATTCTGTTACAAGTCGTGATACCTCGTTTGGCGGTAATGCTGATCTTCCCGGGACACTGAGCAGAAGATTAATGTTCTTTATGCGGGACATATATGCCGCTTATGACGGGACGGTTAGGAATTCTTTCGGCAATCAATTAGTGCAGTTTACTTATGAGACTGATAATCCCACTGAAGAAAACACCGGTGAAGCTGTTGGGTCATTGTCTGCTTGTGCCTTAACCGAGGCAGCTTACAGCGCGCTGGACCAGCCAATCAGCCTTCTTGAAACCTCGCCACTTCTGAATCTTAAGGTTCTCATCTTTCTCTTCTTCTTATTTCTTCACATTATCTATTGCATATGCTTATTCAGATTTCTTCTCTTTCTACAGAATGTGTTGGAGTGTGGATCTAAGAAAGGTCAACAAGAACAGAGAATGTCTTTGTACATGTCTGAAACTCTTTCAAAGAAAGCGCATGGGTTCGAATATGGAGCACTGGAAATCAAGAACCACTTGGAGAAGCTTAGTTTCTCAGAGATTGTTTCGACGTCCCTGATAATGTTGGTAACTTTTGATTGTTTTCATGATATCTTTTCATTTCACTGGCTTCTCTACATAATTGTTTATGGGCTTGTATTAGATTCTCTTCGAGCTCTGGCACAAAGACACATTTAAGCCCGTGGGTTTGCCATTTTCATATCTCGAAGGTATATAATCATGCACATAACCAACAATACATCTATCTATGAATATATTCTAATGAACCTCTTGTATAACTTTACAGAAAGTACTGAAGCGGAAACAACTGAATATGGAATCTGTTGTTGCTTCATTAAACAAGCAGTTTAAGAGCAGGAAGAAAGAAGTGAAGCTTAATCTAGAGTTGGGCATACAAGCCACGTAAGAACATCCTCAAAAATTTGCAACAGGCATATTTCACTCCGGTTCTTTATGTCTCTAATCGAAACTGATCTATACATTAATGTGTTGTGAAGAAACCACTGCTCTTCAGATGATAAGGGAATGAAGGATGATGAATTTTGCATCAAGGTTACCATAGTTGAACCCTCCAAACATTATGCTTTAGAGCTTGATGCCATTCGTCTTCTCTTGATTCCTTTTCTTCTTGACTTTCCTATCAAAGGTAAAACCGCATGAATAACAGCTTGCAGAACAATTTTTGTTTTGTTATTGTTTTCATATGATGGGTTCTATCATCTGTTTTTACAGGTTATCAAGAGATTAAAAAAGTGGATATTTTGTGGACTGACCGACCAAAAGCGCCAAAAAGGAATGGGAATCGTTTGGTGGGTGAGCTGTATTTGAGGGTTACTATGTGTGGAGATCGGGGCAAAATAAGCTGTTGGAGTACTCTTCTTGAAACCTGTCTTCCCATCATGGATATGATAGATTGGAGCCGTAGCCATCCTGATAATATCCGAAAATGCAGCTCGGTTTATGGGATAGACGCTGGAAGGAGCATCTTCATAGCAGTCAGTATCTGTTTCTTTAACAGTTTCTTCATTTTATTTGTCTCACAGCTTCTAAAGTTTAAGATCTTCCTATTGACTGCAGAATTTGGAGTCTGCAGTGTCAGATACCGGTAAGACAATACTACCTGAACATCTGTCTCTCGTAGCTGATTGTCTCTCTGTCACCGGAGAGTTTGTTGCATTAAATGCCAAAGGTTGGAGTAAACAAAGACAGGTTGAGTCCACACCTGCACCTTTTACTCAAGCATGCTTCTCGGTATGTAACTTAATTTCTCAAGTTAAGGTTTACTAAGTTTACATAAGATTTGATTTAACACTTAGTGTTTGCTTAATCTCTACAGAGTCCAAGTCAATGCTTTCTCAAAGCTGCTAAGGAAGGTGTCCGAGACGAACTTCAAGGATCTATTGATGCATTAGCTTGGGGAAAAGTTCCTTGTTTTGGAACTGGAGATCAATTCGAAATCATCATTCCACCAAAGGTAAATAACTTTACATTTTCAAATCCATTTTGATCATGACTTAAATGGTCTAATTAGTGTCTTTTTGTGCATCAGGTTCACGGGATTACTAAACCTGTTGATGTGTTTGAACTTCTGAGTAGCTGCACAACGAAGCTTCCAAAGACCAGGACGATACGTGCAACAAATCTTTTGCCCAAGTCAGACAAATTTACAGTCCAGCCATTTGACTTGCTGAATACAGCAGTCCCAAAAGCAATCAAGGCACTTGATGGTAAAGGAATTTCCAAGGCTCAGCTAAAAAAAATCTTTACTTGGGACAATATCGAAAAGCTATCCCGGTCACTGAAACGCATACTCTACAAGTAAGGCTACAAAACAATCTTTCTTTGTACTCAAAATATTGACTTTTCGGTTCAAAGAAGCTTAAAGATTCTTCCTTTGGCTGCTGAAAACTTGTAACCACATTCTCTTTGTTAGTTACGAGATCAATGCTCCATTAACTGAAAAGGATGAGAGATTTCTGATGACGGTTCTGCACTTTCACCCCAATATAGCTGAGAAAATAGGACCAGGCTTCAAAGGAATAAGAGTAAGTCCCTAAAACATATTGTAACAACGTTTCAGAATCCTTATAAATATGAAGATCCTGACTCAGTATTCATTTGCAGGTTGCGGGTTCGAAGCATGGAAACGCCCGTTGCTTTGAAGTTGTAAGAATAGACGGAACAACAGAAGACTTTTCATACCACAAATGTGTCTTGGGAGCAACAGAGATCATTGCCCCAACAAAAATGAACTTCTACAAGTCCAAGTATCTGAAACGTGTTACAGTCCAATCTGGTACTCTCTAAGAAAACCCAAAAACCATTTATCCAAAAGACTTGTGTTTTGTCTGTTTTGTCGATATAATCTTGGAACATTGCAAGGAAAATGTTGTTTAAGAAGTAAGTAGATAGATATAGGAGAAGAGCCTTTTAGCTTTGCTCGAAGCTTCTTTTTGCTCCTTTCACTATGTGATATCTTTGCCTTGAAAGGTTTAAAGGTTAATTACGTAGTGGAAGCAGCAACGAGAAGCTGGCAAAGGAGGCTTCTGTTCTGTTACTCTTTCTTGTTTGTAAAACTATGAAATTTCCGGTTTAACTATGAAATATCCGGTTATGTTTCTGTTCTAATTTTGGCCGGTTTTGTTTGGTTTTCATGTAATTGCTTGTTTTCTTTTGATCATGCTCTGTTGGTTAAGATAGATTCTTTTACAATTTCTTCCTTCTTTACCCGGTTTAGATTGGTTTTCATGCAATTATTTTTCTAATTACTAAATTCGCTATTGCAGTTGTGTAGCTAAACATGTACATTGTATTAAATTAGATTTTCGATTTAGACTTTGGTTTGTAGATAAACCTGTAATATGTTATTAAATTAATGATTTTTTTATCAAAATAAAAATTACAAATGATTACCATCTTTTTTTCTTTTTCATCTTTTGATCTTTTTATACTGAGAAAATAATTTAGCATCTTGAATTAAAATGTAATGAAAAATGATTTTTAGCTGTAAAGAAATATTTATAAATGTTCAACCTAGTCTTTTTTTTTTTTTTTTTTTGTCTTTTTAACAATCTAGTACTTCTCGCCATTTAAAATTAGTTCCATTAAAATAATAATCATATTTTGTAAAAAAAATTTGAATTATTGATACTAGTTAAACTAAAAATAATTACAAAAACTAATTTTGAACTTGGTGGTAACTATAAGCTATATCTTAGGGTGTCAGCAGTAAAATTAGATTCAATCAATCATAATCTTAACTATGAACCAAATATGCACACGTGGCGTGAAAACTCATGTTATAAGATTTCGGTTAAAATATTATCAATTCATAGTTTTTGTACAGATTTTATTTAACTTTTATTTATTTGAAACTTTTATAATTAAAAATATCAATATATTGATGTTTATCTGTAATTGACAAATACATTCAGTCACTATATAATACAAATAATAAAGAAAATTATTTCACCTTATCAAATTAAGTTAAAAGGTTATCTAAAACATAAAGAGAATATTCATGAAACAATGAAAATGACAATTTCATTTGCTCTAGTTTACTGAATTGTATAAGAATGAGTTTTTTTTATATAAAAATATGTTAAAATTTACTACGTCGAATCGACATTTACTATCAAATGTGAGATATTTTCTCTTAATATCTCATGATTTTTGCAACAATTTAATTTTATATGCAAAAAAATTTCTGAAAATTGTGACACAAAAAATGTCATATCTCTTTGTTATTTTATAATAATAAAAAACTTTTATAAGGAAGATAGCTATGATTTTCTCTCGAGAAAAAATATTAATTATTTTCTCTTTTTTATTAGCTAAATATGAGGTTGATATCAAGTCTATTTCTCTCTTTTTTTTGTTTTATTTTTCCTGTAATAGAATTATCAATTTACTTATTTGATTTGATTATAGTAACAAAAGCATATAAATATTTCATGTTGATTATATGTTTTTCATTAAAAATATAATAATATAATCTTTATTTTTAATAACTTAAAAATATCCTCTATTTTTTCAATAACTTAATACATAATTCAATCTAACTAGGTATAATCGATATTATACATAGGTCCACAATTGCACTTACTTTTGTTACGGATATTCGTATATAAAAATATAAATAAATGTTTTATTTGTTTGTTTATTTTTAGCTCAAAAAGTGAAGTTAGATTGCGCCAAAGATTATATAGACACATGTCATGAAAACATAGAGCCACTAGCTAAAGTATTATCTTCTCTATAACATTGAGAACTTTAGCAAATCCAAAACATAAGATTTAAAGTAAGTATAGAGAGCCAATAAAGTGTAACCACGTAGTGATCTTTGAATGCAATATCTATATGTACTTGAGTATTTATTTAATTTCAGGAGAATATTTGATCCAACATACATAAAGTAGACGTATATATTTTATTGTAAACACCATACAACTAGACTCGTTATTCGTTAAGATTAACTTATAATATAGACTCAAAAATAAATTTTCCCTCACAATTTTAAACTCAAAATTATGCAAGTTGTTAGTATTGAGTTTATGTTTTCTTAAACTTGTGATAAGAGATAAATTATTTAAGACAGTATTATTGTGTATTACATAAGAAATTATTTTCAGTCTACTTAATTACACTTATTTTTCTTTTGTTGAAACACAGTAATTTTAATACAAATATAAATTGATTTGTTTTTTTTTTTTTTTCAACGGCAAATTATGTTGGGTCACAACTGGCTGGCCCAATAGCCAAATTCCTACATAATGTAGGTGGGGGGACTCGATCCCTGATTGTGCAAATGAGCTGCCTTATATGGACTTATCGCCTGCCACTAGGCTAAGAGCTATTTGCAAATTGATTTGTTTATGTCTTTAGTTTTGTTATGTTTTGTTTTTATGAAGCAAATAATTATAACATTAATAAGTTTTTGTTCTGTCTTTCCATTTATCTTTTGCCAGAATAAATAATTGGGGAAGTGGTTTTTTTAGTCAAATTGTCAAATACACTCTTTTTAACGAAATTTGATTTTTCTAAAAATTCATATAATCCATATGTATATTATTTAGGATTTTAAAAGTGAATTTAAACTATAAATCAAACTTTATAGATCTAATTAATTTTTTTTGTCAATAAATAATTATCAAAACGATAATAATTGATCTATAATCTAAATTTTTTACTGAAATATGAAGAGATTCGAAAATTCACTATCTAGTACTAATCTGAATTCGGAATAAACGAACTAGACAACTTAATTTTTGACTTATAGATTCAATTGTTTGATAAGTAAATATTAAATTAGGTTTATTCGAACGATACATTGGATTCACTGTAAAAGATTTCTTTTAACGAACTTATAGGTTTTTTTGGTGTGGTTGATTTTACTTTTTTTTTTGTCAACGACAAATTGTGTTGGACCACAACTGGCCGGCATAATAGTCAAATTTCTACGTAATGTAAGCATGGAGACTCGATCCCAGATTATGCAAATGCGCTGCCTTAAGTGGATTTACCACCTGCCACTAGACTAAATGCCATTTGCGTTGACTTTACTTATTTAGGATGTTGGTATGTAATAATGTTTCCTTCTTTATCTTTATTTAGGTTTTCTTATATGTTTTTTTTTTCTTTTTAAGGTTTTGTTTGTGAAGATACTTAATTATTCTATCCACATATATGTAATTTTATCATGCATTATATTTTTTTTGCCTTATCAATCAAAACTCATGAACAAAAGTGATTTAGCAGACAAGATGATGAGTGGGTTGACAAAATTAATGATAATCACTTTGGTCCTAATTTTATAAACGTGTATCATGAGGGACCACCGATCCATGAAAGATAGAATATTCTTGGAATCTATACAAAATTAAAGATAAAATATTATAGATTTTTATTAAAAAAACACAAATATATTTGTAGATAAAATATTGTTGGTAACCAAAAAATAGAGTTAAATATGTTTCTGCGTTTTATATAATCTCGTATACTTTTTGTAACCAAAATGATCTCGTATACTTTTTGTCCCACCATCTTTATATTAATGCAATTATTAAAAGAAAAAAAATCTGCTATCTTACTACTATTAAATATGCCAACTAATATTATGTCGTTTTCTTATTTTCAGCTCTTAACTTATAAAAATACCAATATAAATTGAATGCAGACACATATGTGATGTTCATGAGTCATGACATGTCGTTGCCAATATTTATAAATTGAAGAAAAACTAAATACGACTCCATGACTTTTTAATATATTATAAACATTGAGATTACGGAAGTTTTAAATTTGCTAGCTTTTTGGAAAATTAAGAAACAATATTTCAGATTTTGTTGTTATTCTCTAACAAAAAAGTGGATATATTTCATGAATGACTTTCTTTTTAATAACCTTTTGTTATGTATTTAATTACATGAGATGGTATAATTGGAAAATTGGTATAAGTAACCTCATTTTTTTTTATAATGGTTCAAAAATATATTTTCCCTAAAAAAATTTCAATCTTTTATAACCAACATACTTACCCTGTTATTTACATATCAAATTATCTATAAAATAAACAAAAAACTACTGATTTTTGTAGATTTCGTTCTCTTTCAAAATGCGATATTTAGGTCTAGCCGTCAATATTTTTAATATGTTTTGGATGAATGGTAGTTGGTGGCTAAATTAGCACCGACGCCATTCACCATTCTTTTCTCATCCCACCAACAATTTAATATTGTGACGTGAAAGATAGTGGCTATCATCACTATTTTTCACGTCACAATCTTAAACGCCTCCGTCGAGTAATTGGTTCTTTTAGGTCTAATTTTCCCTGTCTAGAAGATTGGTCTCACTCTTTGTTTGTACATATTGGTCTAACGACTCTGATATCTAAAGTTTGATTTTTCCTCTTAACAATTTGTAGATTAAATATGAATTTTGAAAAGTATACTTTAAGATATATATTATACGTTGATTCAATATTGACAAAAAAACATGTTACATTTAATAAAATATTACCATTTTTTTAAATATCTTAATCGCTATAATTAATTTTAAATATGTTATACTTGGCAAAATATTAGATGTATAAGAATTTCCAAACAGTTTATTCATTGGTGGCTGTCTTAAACAGTTTATTTCATTTTGACCCGAAAACTTCATTAGCTGATCCAAAAAACCTCTTATAAGTTTAATCTAATCACGTAAAAGCCCCTATTAATAAAAACGTGTGAATTGAGGACTTTCCGTGGCCAGATTTGAATGTCCTTTCAATGATTGGGTCCGAGTAATTGCGATTGATGATCACATAACTCGTGATAAGATTCGGCGATCTACTCTAAGCAACTAGTTCCAGACTCTCTCTTCATTACGAATTCTCTACCTTTAATCTTCTCTGCAATTGGGTTTTATAAGAACCTAAGATTTCTGGGTTTCTGATTGAGAAGATTATAAAAAAACCAATCTTTAGGTATTTGATTGGTCTCAGATCTTTTTATTAATTGAATTTGAACTCATAAAAGAGCTCTCTTTTGATTCAGATTCGTTGTTTTCAGGTTGATGGTCATCTAAATCTCAAAACCAGGTCACATAATTTGGTTTTGCAATCGAATTTCTCTGCTTTAGGTATTGAATTTTTTTGTTCTTCTTCCTATTTGTTTGCTTGCTGAGTAAAAGGGAAAGTTGACGAAAGAGAGAATCTAGGGTTTTGATGGGACTCCATGTTAGAAAAAGTTGAAAACTTTTTGGCGTTTTTTATTTGTTTGCAAGGTGTGGAATTATCTGAATTGGCAAAAAAAATTTTTGTGTGCCTACTAAAGCAAGTTGGCTGCTTTATCAATCTTATATTATTGACTCCACTATGATCTCTATTTATTGTAATTTTTAATTCTTGTCGAGGCCTCTCTTCATGCTAAGCTCGTGTGTTCTGATCCCTTTACACTATTTTAATCTATTTCCAGAGATTTTGATCTATATAAGATCTCAAGGAAAGTTCAGCTCTTGTAATCAAGAAAAACCAGAAGAAAAACGAGGATAGAGACAGGTATGTGTAATTCACAAGATCTCTGCTTTGAATTATCTGTCAGAACAAAGCATCTCAGTGAATTGAAATGCATGAGATTTAAATATATACAAGCTAGAATTCTGCGACATCTGTGTTGTGAAAAGTATAAATAAGCTGACTTTTGATTGTTTCTTGAATATTTTGATTTGATTTGATTTGGCATTTTTATTGTCCTTAGTGATTTCTGCGTGATCGTATCATCTAAACACATGACTTGTAGACATAGCCAGCCAATTAGCCGCTGACTTTCATATAAATGCTTTAAAAAATGTTCCTTAGAATTCTTCTTGATTTCGTTTCTAAAATTGTTGTTAGTATTGTGCTTGAGCACTAATCAGATGTTTAGCAATTCACACTAATCAGATGAGGTGATTATTCCTTTTAGATACTTGCTGATCTCTTCGTGCTTGAGTCAAATTGTTTTTTTTGTGTGCTGGACTCTTTCTTTCATTACCTAAGATGGGTTTTGCGTTAATCCCTTGAATCGGTTCTGTGACTATGATTCTTTAAATATATTTGTACAACTCTTTTTGTGAGTGTTAATTCATATGTGGTATTAGTTGTGTACTGATCAGGTCGAGTTTAGACAATTCTGATAGCTCCATTAGATAAGCCTTGTTGTGGATTGGTTTATAAAATCTCAATGTGAATTATATCTTCAGGAGCTCTGAATGTGTCAATATGTATTTAGAAATGTTCTTGAATGTTATTGACTTTGGATAATATTATTATGTATTTGTATTAATTGTCATTTCTTTTTTGCCACAAACCCATTCTCTGTTTACTTCATCAAGTTGACAAAAAGCAAAGTCTATATATATGTGATATCAGGGTGTTCTGATTTCCACATTCTTCTTAAGTGCTAATCTAAACTTTGGGATTCTCAATGCAGACAGATATGGTGGCTTTCGGGAAATATTTGCAGCGGAAACAAATAGAAGAATGGAGAGAGTATGCATCTTCTTATGGCATCTTGGTTTTAGCCACATCTTTAAATTATGATTTATCTTCTGAATTTGGTTGCTAAGAAATTTGATGACCTTTACAGCTATTACATCAATTACAAATTGATGAAGAAGAAAGTGAAGGAATATGCTGAACAAATCGAAGGCGGGTCTAAACATCCTCGCCACGTTCTCAAAGATTTCTCGAGGATGCTCGATACTGAGGTATGTTATAGACAACTGTCAAGATGATTTTGCAGACTATTTCTCGTGTGTCCCTGTGGTTAAGTACGGCTATATCAGAGTAGTAGCAGTCCGGTGTTTGTCATTGTTTCTGTTTCTTTGGTGGGCTATGTAAGAAACTAATCATTCTGATATCAGATGAAACTCCTTTAAATTGTGATATTGTAAGCGGTTCTTCGGTTTTGCAGATTGAGACAACTGTCCTTTTTATGTTGGAACAACAAGGGTTGCTTGCAGGGCGACTAGCCACATTGCGGGAAACACATGATGCTATACTTGAGCAGCCTGACATTTCAAAAATTATTGAGCTACGGGGAATCGTACAGAGATGTTGGACGAGACCTACTTCAGCTTCTGAAATTCGTTGAGTTGAATGCCATTGGTCTGCGAAAGATACTGAAGAAATTTGATAAGCGGTTTGGCTACAAATTCGCCGATTATTATGTGAAAACCCGCTCTAATCATCCTTACTCTCAGCTTCAACAAGTCTTTAAGCATGTGGTAAATTTAATTTTCCTACTGCCCTTTCAGTGATTTCATCTATAGGCTTTTCTTATTAGGAATCTGAAATGTTCTTTGTATGGAATTTATAGGGTGTAGGAGCTGTTGTTGGGGCAATTTCCCGCAATCTTCATGAGCTTCAAGAAAATGAAGGAAGCTTTTATTCAATTTATGACCAACCTGTTCTTCCGCTTCAGGTACTAAATTTCAAATAAAATCAGAATCCCCTGTTTAGGTCGTGTTAATCCTTATCCGTTCCTTATATGTAGGATCCAGTGATTGATGCAATAAAAACTGCAGTGGACAAGTTAACGCACTCGGTGAATCCCCTCAAGTTTTTGGCACAGCATGCTCTTATTATGCAAGATGATTTGGTGACTCCTTCAGAGGATACAATCGATGAGCGGACTTACCATTTTAATTCCTTACTCCTGAATCTTGGAAACACATTTTTTGTACATGGTCAACACTTATATCATTGTCCCTACAGCGGATGACTATTCAATGAGCCTTGGAGGCTGCAGCAACTGTTTGTGGTGTTGTCATTGGATCTATGGCTGTGGCTCAAGTTTTCTCATCCGTTTATTTCAGCGCTTGGTCCAACAAATCTTACTTTAGACCTCTTGTGTTTAGCAGCATCGCGCTTTTTATTGGCAACTTAATGTACGCGTTGGCTTATGATGCCAATTCCATAGCACTTCTATTACTTGGCCGTCTCTGCTGTGGGTAAGTTAAAAGTTCAATCATTTTCCTATAAATTATGTAAAAGAGGAATCCTTTTCTTTATAACCCTATAACTTTTTTCAGGTTGGGATCAGCAAGAGCTGTTAACAGGAGATATATTAGCGATTGTGTGCCTTTGAGAATCCGAATGCAAGCATCCGCAGGTTTTGTGAGTGCTAGTGCTCTTGGAATGGCTTGTGGTCCTGCTCTTGCCGGTTTACTCCAAGTCAAATTCAAGTTCTACAAGTTTACATTTAACCAGTCTACTTTGCCTGGGTGGGTTATGGCTGTGGCATGGTTGTTCTATTTGGTATGGCTATGCATTTCATTCAAAGAGCCGTTGCGTGACACAGAGGAAGAAGAAAAAACCAGTCCAAACGAAACAACATCAAGTACTCTACTTTCTTATAGATTATTTTTAGGAAAATCTGTTAATTATCTGATTAGAACCGTTTATTTACGAGTTTTGATTGGATTCTTGGTTGATGCGGTGACAGATAGAGTAGAAAGTAGCAGAATTGAGGAAGGTCTTCGAAAGCCGTTGCTGATTACTTCAGGAATCAAGCCAGAGGAGGAAGAGGAATGCGAAAGTGAAGAATCTCCAGAAGATTCTCACAAACCTGCAAACTCTTCAGATCAGCATACCGACTTCTTACTCCATCTGTTAAGGTATCATTATCACTTTTTCTTAAAAATTCGGGAAGATACATACTTTTGATGGACTTGATTCGTGGTAGAATAATCTTCAGAAAATTTCCTATATAAGTTAGTCTGACTGAAAGCTTTGTTGTGAATTGTTCTGGTCGTCAGGTTCAACTGTTGATCTATTTCATGCTTAAATACGCAATGGAGATATTATTGTCGGAATCTAGTGTCGTTACTTCATACTACTTCAGTTGGTCAACAAGCTCTGTTGCCATCTTCTTGGCGTGTCTTGGCCTCACAGTGCTACCAATCAATATTTTGGTTGGAAGTTACATCAGTAATATGTTTGAAGACAGGTAATCTTCGTACTCAAGCTCAAACCAAGCAAAAAATGAAACATAAGCTTGATTTTTTTTCCCATAACTAATGGCTGAATCCCTGAAAAGTTTGTATCTAATCCAAAACGTTGATGAGTTCTTTGGTGCTTTTGGTGACTGACTTGTAATTTACCTCTTCTACAGGCAAATTCTTTTAACATCTGAGATCATCGTCTTCCTTGGGATTCTCTTCAGTTTCAATCTGTTTGTTCCATATACTGTACCTCAATACGTGATCTCTGGTCTCATTATGTTCGTCGCAGCAGAAGTACTCGAAGGGTAAGTAACAAAGCCCTTTTCTCTGTTTTAAGAAGAAACGAACAAACTTACTAATGGCTTTAATGGTTTTCTTTAGGTGTGAATCTATCATTGTTATCGCGGGTGATGTCATCGAGGCTATCGAAAGGAACATACAACGGAGGATTGCTGTCAACAGAAGCTGGAACATTGGCTCGAGTTGTGGCAGATGCAACCATTACATTGGGAGGATACTTAGGAAAGAAAGAAAGAATCATCTCTTGAATGCACCTCTTCTACCACTCTTGTCAATTGCCATTGGCTCCAATGTTGCTACCTGTTGTACTTATAACTCTCTCTACTGATTTTTGAAGTTTTGCTATCATTTAATAGAATAAAAAGAAAGAAACAGTGTGTATCATTCTCTCGTTTACTTGATTATTATTGCTGTGAGCTCGTACCAATGTTCTAATCCTCATGGGTTTATAAACTTGTCGTATCTCCATTTGTTAGCAAATGTTGTTCCAGTTTTGTGAGATTTTTATCTGAATTATTTTTAGTAAACAAAAATCTAAAAATATCAGTTAAATTAATTTATAGTGATAGTAAAGTTATTGTGAAATTTAAGACGATAACTAATTGTTGTCCTTAGAACAAAATTAAAATATAACATAGGATTATGCCATACCCTGCTATAATAATGGAGAATCCCATAATTATTTTACATTTCTAACATAAATAAATATTAAAGAAGTGGCTCATATCCTAGTGGTCGGGCAGTAAGTCTACTTAAGACAACTCATTTGCATAATCAGGGATCGAGTCTCTCTGCCTACATTACGTAAGAATTTGGTTATTGAACCGGATAATTGTCGTCTAATATAATTTGTCGTAATTCTATTATCAACAATATAATAAAATAAAATTTTATCAAAAAAAGACTAATAAAATTATATGGAATTATTTTTAATGGTTCGCTTTGCTTCATAGTTTTTAACTTCATTACAAAAATGTTTCGAATTTCATCAAACTAACTTTTAACTTAATTTCTTTGCGATGTAGCATATTGTATATCACAAAAATAATCATTATTTTTTCTTCTTCTAGAATGGTTTTAAATCTGAATCAAACATGTCATTACGTGAAATCAAAGACTAAAGGTTTGGTTCAATCAAAGACTAACAGTG
>JAKUCM010002131.1:0-28987 GCA_023374145.1 Lepidium sativum
GTGTATAGAGAAGTTAATGGTCTTGCTGATAGCTTAACTAAATATGCGTTTCTGCTTGATTTAGGTTATCATTCTTTGTGTTTCTTCCTGATGTTGTTATTTCAATTGAACACGATGATGCTAAAGGTAGTACGACTCTGCGTAATACTTGCTCTTGATTCTTTTATGGTTGTAGTTTGAATAACACATAGGGTATTTGTCCCTCTTTTTCGTACCAAAGAAAAAATTGTTTCAAATATTTTATGATACATTACATCAAATATGTTCGAATAAGTTAATATCAGATATTTACATAATATCTAGATTTACAAACTAAAATACTAAGTTAAAAATTGGTTAGTAATTAATATAAAATGAGATAATATCTTTAATTTAGGTTTTCTTATAACTGTTGGAAACAAATAATTCGATCTTGTACTTTCAAGCGTGTTTCTTGTAAATAATTCCATCTTGTACTTTAAAGCGCGTTTCACGTAAATAATTCCGGTTATTGTGTTAAAATAATAAATGATAATAGTTTGAGTACTTCACATAAAATAAAAGAGCATATACATATGTAATGTTTTGTATAATCTAACATGACATAAGATATATAATTTAAAATAAATTTTATAAGAAAATTTATATTTTTCAACAGGAAATATGAGTTGTAATATTGTAAAACCTTTGTGATTAATTATTTACCAGACCTATAACGTCAAATAATAAAAATAAGAGATCTAAGTAAATTTTGACCATTTTTAGTGAGAATTTGACACGAGTAAAATAAGAAAAACTTAATATTTGTTCAATTTTTATTACAATTGTTCCAATATATATATATTGACAAATATGCTTGATAACATATTATTTTTTACTACACATTTTTCTGAAAAGTTAGACACAAATTATTAACGTTTTTTACCACAAGTACCTTCGTCACTTTGGTCAAGATGGTTTTATTTTATTGACAAAATTAATTTCAAAACCAAAGCTAACAGGAAAATATTTCAGTTTATTTCGGAATCAATTTTTAAAAACTGAATAAACCGTGAACCATGAGAGAGAGAGAGACCGGTTTGGTTGGGACTGAATGCCCAGAGCTAATATTATTTAGTGATAGTTTTTGTGATGAAAAATATTGGTCGTAAAAAATTGGTCATAAAGTTTTTCAACCATTTCTTTTGGTCATTTTTTTTATAACTATTTAGTGACCCAAAAATCTATTTAATAAAATGGCAGATTTTTGGACATAAATATTTTGACCAATTTCTTAGTCATAAGAACAGTCACAATTTGACATGTTTTCTTGTAGTGGACCGAGTATTAATGTCGGTCGACATAAGTCTGGTACCGGATAATGCAGCGGACATCACAGATAATATAGATCTCAAAGGGATCGATAAATAGAGTGAGTGGCGGCTTCATGGAAGAGAGGATTGATAAGCTCAACCTCAAGATCTATGGAGATCTATAGAAACCTTCTTCCTATCTATGTGAATTAACCCAAACCTAGAAAGATACCATTCAATCTCGGGAAATGAATCACCAAGAGACAATTAAATTGATCTTCAACAATGACCTGAACAAGGAACGAGAAACTCTCGATTTTCTATTATCTCAATACTGTTGTTTTATCTTTTTTTTTTATCTTTGGAAACTAAATTCAAAATCAAACCTCTCTTAATTCTCTTAATCTCTCTTAAAGCTTATAAGTTATGCCACACATTGCACCTCCTTATATTAAGAAACCTTATTACAATATGAATATAATTAATTTAGATAACACATAATCTCATTTAGATATCTCCTAAATAAAATAACTATTCTTATCTTTTGGATTACTTATTCTCTAAGTTTATTGATGCTTGCAAAGCAAGTTTAAGTTCAACAAATACGACTTCAAAATACCATAGTTTAAGAGTTACACTATTTATAAGTTTTAGAGTTGCACTATGTATAGGGAATTTCACGAGGAAACCATACTACAATATCGGTCATGGGCTTTTTATCCCTAACTAATCGACTCATTAATCAATTAACAAGTTGAAGCAAATGCACCTAACTTGTGGGCCAAAAAACAAGAAGCTTTATGATAGGAATATATTAGGCTTAGTAATGTAGCTTAATAAGCCAATGGCCGACGAGTTTTGAGGCCATGGTGCCCACATTGGACCATGGAGTGAGATCATAATAAAATAATCTAAAGATACATAAGCTATCACATCATTCATAAACCATCAATCAACCAACCAAAATGCAAACAACTGATACTAATCTATTGGCCTAGCTGTTCAGATATAGCCATAGCCATTGTCATGGTGCATCCTCCACTTTACCAAACTAGAATCACATTTAAACTATCTTTAACCCTCTTTAGCAAGTCAATAAATAAGCATTGAATCTACTAGCATCCTCACATTTAAGTTACAACTGTCGTTTTTCTAATTTATACCAAATATCAAACACCTATCCGGAAGAAACTTATATATCTTAGTTACATCTAGGTGATCAAGCTAAATAATGCGAAGAACACCAAAATAACATGGGTTAAAGAAAATAATAAAGCTTTAGATCACTAAACTTAAGACATCCTAAATCATCTATGACTTAAGACACCCTAAACCATCTATAACTTAATTATCCATGAATGAACCAAGTAGTCGACACAATAAATTTAACATCTTGCTCCAGATCATGAGAGACCGCGCTTTATTCTTCGATCTTGCAAAAAACTTCTTTTCAAAAATATATCCACAACAAAACCTTCAATAACACTCCTGAAAAGAATAAAAAATAAAATGGTGAGTCACAAATTACTCAGTGAAAAGAGCATCTTTGTCCAGTAAGATATAACTACACATTTCTAATTTTGATAACAATCAACACAAACATATAATCAAATAAAAACACTAAATACACATTTACAAATTAGTTGAGGCTACTAAACATCAACAATTTGCCCCTTAAACATAATCCATGGTGACCAAACGTCCACAGTCCGCCTCAAATCCATAACCACCGAACATCCACAATCTGCCACTTTATCTTTTAATTTACGACCATCAAACATCCACAGTCCATTGTTTCACCCCAAGATCCCCGACACTTGAATGTCCATGGTTTGTCGCTACACCTCCACACATCACATTATATAATATATCTCAAATTATCATATTATACTTATTAACACATCGCATGAAACATTTATCAAAGATTAATCAGACACTATACCTAAAGCATTTTGAAGCATCAAAGAAGAAACATGCAATCATATTTCCATATATCACACCCTCACTTAAGCCTGAATGAAAATAAGAAGAAAATATAATTTGTGACTCTAAGTTCATTCGCCGACTTGGTTTAACTTCAAATTGGGATCAGAAACAAAATCTGGAAAGTAGAATCTTGCAGCTTTCCAACAACGACTCATTATGGTTCTCTCTGAAATCGCTTTTAATTTAATCATATATGAAAATCCAATATACACAGATCTAACCAAATGAACATAATTATCATACCAAAACTCCAATTAATAAAAATATTTCGGCAATAGGTCTAATTAGGAGTGTAGAATCTACTCACCAAAATTCAACTGGTTTCAAGTATTATAACTCCTTCGTTTATCATATATTCTTCATGTTTTCAGATTATAACCACAACGAAAATTTTCAAGAAGCCTTAGGATTTGTGAATAGTATGCTTGAATGTAATTAACAAGGGCAAAGTACCTTTTATATATATATTATAGAGGGGTATGTACATTAACCTAAAACTACAATTTGGGCCATATGGTGGTGGTGGAGACGTGTTTTGTAGCAATCGTACCTCGAACAATCTCATCTCAGGTGATATGACAGTCAGACTCTATGTGTTTTGTGTTTTCGTGGAATATTGGATTTGCATCTAGTTGGATTGCAAAGAGACTGTCCGAAAAAAGTGTTGTCAGAAGTGAACAATCGATCCCAAGTGCCTGCAACAGCTCATGTATCCGTAGTAAGTCTCTCAGAGTGTCAGCCATAGCTTGATACTAAGCTTTAGTTGATGATAGAGATAGATGATCATGTTTTTTTATTTTCTAGAAAAGTGGTTAACCACCTAACTGAATAAAACCAACATGTGAGTGATATGCGTGTTAAATGACAGCCAGACCAATCGAAATCACACCAAGTTGTGAGTGCGATGTCGGTGTTTGTACGAAGAATAATACCTTGTCCCGAACTATTCTTTAGATCTTTTACAACTCCAAGGGCTGCTTCCCGATATTCTGCTTTCGGACTCTGCATAGATTGGGAAAAATACGAATGGTATACGACAATTCAGGTCTTGTTGTGGTTATATATATTATTCTTCCAACGAGACGTTGATATGAGGTTGTATCCGTGGTATACCTTTTGTATCTTTAGCTTAAGTATCTACGAAATCCCTGGTTTCTTCCACTACTCCTTCCTCCTTTGATGCAGCCATCTCACTGTCTCCACCAAACAGGCACAATCTCGGGCTGAACAAAGGTTACAAGTGCTTGCACGTAACCCTCTCTCAAACATGTGGACCGCATCCTACTCCCAAAAGTCATTGTCCATATGTTTCATCACTTCTCACAGAAAGTACTTCTTGTTGAACTCATTTAAAATGTCAGCTTAGGTAATCACATAACATGCATGCATGCTTCTCTTCATATAGTGCACTGCCAACTCTACTCCCAACTCCACTAGACATTTGGCCGCATCAAAGTTCCTCTCCAACAAAATGCCTCCAGTTATTAGCCCGAACTAGATCGTTCCCAGTCGTAAAGTACTACATACCCATATATCTCTTCATCTTCATCTTCTCTCAATATGAAACCCCAAGTCCTAGTGGTAGCATTCCAACAGGTTGATAAGGAGGGGGTGGCTAGTGTTGTGTTGGTGCAGCAGCAGCTGCTGGTGTTGGAGCCTAAGAGTGTGAAAATACATCCCAATTAAAAAGGTCATGGTGGCATTATTGGCAGATCTGGATGCACATGTACCCCAGCTGGGTTCAATGTTTGGAGGCGAACATTTGTAGCACGTCTCTTTTGCGGAATTTGCTGCCCTGATCACCAGCAAACTTATACAACAAAGATACTCAGACTAGCAATCCAAAAACTCATGACATGTAAAGAATAACCAATACACACAAACAACATATCAAGACTCAAATTTGAACTATAAGAAACACAAAGGAAATACACAAAATAAAATCAATCCTTGAAGCAACAAAACGTTTTTATTTTTATGTCATTATTCTTTTATCTTTTTGAAGCGTAATAACTTCTTCTTTTTTCTTTCCAAAAACGTTAAAACTCTTTTTCGTTTTCTTTTTTACAAACCCAACAGTTTCCAAAAAAAGTAAAAAAAAAAATTCTTAATATCATTGAAAAAACTTGACCCTTTGGCTCATTATCGAAGTAGCATTAACCCAACATCTGACATCAATTATAACACCCAGCTTCCGATCATGGAATTAGTGTGTTATTACTTTGTCTTGCCAAAATACAATTTCTTTTTTAAAAACCTCCAACAATAAAATCTTTAATCACACTCGTGAAATGGATAAAAAATAAAAGGGTGAGTAACGAATTACTAAGTGAGGAGATTATCTCTGTCCACTGTAATACAACTACACATTCCTAGTTTTAGCAACAATCAACATAAGCAATCAACATAAGCATAGAATCAAATATAAACACTAACTACACATATTATCTTTATGAGTTAGTTCAGACTAATGAACATCCACAGTCCGCTACTTACACAAAATTCATGGCCACAAACGTCCATAGTCTGCCACCTCATCTATCAACACATATTGGAGCCACCGAACATCCACACTTCAACTCGAATCCATGGCCACCGAATGTACAGAATTAAAACCTTTAATACATGATGTATAAGAACAACTCTTCTTATTAACCAAAACTTAGACAACTTGTAATTAAACTCTTTTAGAGAATAAACACCATTGATATCATTTCATAGACTACTTAGCTGATCCTATTGTAATTATGAACTAACTATATCTTTTGATATCTCCTAAAATATATAACTTATCATAACTATTTCTTGATAACTTATAGCTCAAGTTATCTAGATTCAAGCTTATCAACAATCACTCCCTTAAACTTGAAATCGATTTTTTGATGTCTTTGACTTCGATTATTTACCTCATTTTCTTGAACTTGATTCTTTCCGATGCCTTGGTTAGGATATCACCCTTTTGTTCTTTTCTCGGTACATGTTCCACTTTGATTTGCTCATCTTTTACTGACTCTCTAATGAAGTAAAACCGTGTGTGTATAGGCTTAACTCGTCCATGGTCCACATTGTAACTACTATCACTGTAGTCAATATGTCTCGGAACTTTAGTCGTCAATCTTTTGAACTTTAGACCATGAGTAGTAGTTCCTTTGAGGAATCTTATACATCGTTTCATTGCAACTCCATGTGACTCTCTTGGACTTTGTATGTAACTATGCAAAACACCAATACAAAGACCAAGTATGGCCTTGTATGTAGTGGATACCACAAAAAGCCAACTAGCTCCCGATAATTAGTGGCATCTATCTTCTTTTCTCCACAAGCTTTTGAAACCTTAAGAACCGATTCCATTGGACCATGCATAGGATTGCATTCTATTAAAGTAGCTTCTTCAAGTATTTTTTTCGGCATACCTTTTTTGAGTAAGAGTAATACCTTCTTCGGTTTGACCCACTTCTAAACCGAGGTAATATGTCAATTTTTCGAGATCACTCATTTTAGACGTGGATGACATCTCATTCTTGAAGCTTTGGATCATTTTCGTGTTTGTTCCTGTCACAAAAAGGTCAACCACATATACTGCCACGATTAGTAGATCGTTACCTTTGAGCTTTCGATACACCGATGGTTCTTTTGAAAACTTTTCAAAGTTAGAACCTTGAGACTTCCATTTAACTTGACATTCCATACTCTAGGTGCTTGCCTTAATCCATACAAAACCTTATTGAGTTTGTACACTTTTCCTTCATATCCATTTCTTCTCAAAACCTTCTGGTTGTGCTACAAAAACTGTCTCTTTGAGCTCACCATTAGAAAACCCATGTAGACAGCGAGATGATGAATCTTCCATCCATTTGTTGCCGCAAGATTAATCAACATCTAAATTGTCTCCAATCTAGCTACTAGTGCAAATACCTCTTCATAGTATATACGATGTCTTTGTACATACCCATTGGCAATAAGTCTAGCTTCGTGTTTGTTGATGCTTCTATCCGAGTTCCTTTTTAGCTTAAAGACCCACTTCAAACCTATTGCTTTTGCTCATTTTGGAATATCAACAAGATTCCAAGTTTGGTTTTTAACAATTGAGGATGGCATCTCTACTTACCACATCTCTCTTTCTCATCGGATCCAATAGGCGATATGCTTTTGATCCCGGTTTAGTTCCTAAGTGTACATACATCCTTGATCTATCATCTAACCTATTCAAATGTGGTGTTTCCATCTTTGTATAAGCAATACACCCAAAAAAATCCGCAAGTGATCAAGATTTGGTTTTTCCCTTAAATGCTTCATATGGAGTCAAATCTTTAAGCGATCTTGTTGTACCACGATTCAACAGATAAGTAGCATCTCGTATCGCCTCTCCCCATAAACAATCTGGAATTTTCATGTGCTTCATGATACTCCTAACCATCTCCAATAAGTTATGTTACGTCTCTCCACCACTCCGTTTTGTTGAGGAGTATATGGTGTCATGAGATGTCTTCTAATGCCTTTTTCTTCATAAAAATGATTGAACTCATCAGATAAAAACTCATGATGTTCCTCATATTTTGTCGGTTTTGAGCTTATTATTACGGTTATATTTGGGGAATTCATCTGTGTTTTATTGAGATTTCAGGTTGAAAACGTTCAAGGTTGGATCATGCTTGAAGGTGGACTTTGGAGAAGTTTAAAGCATTTTCTGGTATTATCCACGAGAGGAAGGATCGATCGATCAATGTTTAACAAGGAAAATGCGCACGATATGAAGAACGACTTGGCTTCTAAGAGATCGACTCAATATCGAAAGATCGATTGATAAACACAAGGATCGATTGCTCAATGCCCTTCAAAGAAACCTAATTTCACGACTTTTCAGTTCTTGTTTTGAAACCTATAAATACTTTTTTCCTATTTTGATTATGGGAAGTGTCTTTGAGCTTTTGAAGAATGATTTTTACAGAAGTTTGAGAGTCTGTAAGCTAGGAAGAAGATCTCTTCAGTTTCAGTTCATCATGATTTGCTTGGTTCATTGTTTTATGTATGAGTAGATATTAGATGAGATTTAAGGATTCTAGGGTTTTAGAATTCACTGTTAGGGAACAAATATGATTGATGAATAGATGATTCTCAGTCTAATACTTGAGTTTAATGGATAAATTAGCTTGATCACCTAGTCGATGATTTTAGGTTGTTAACTTTACAGAAGTTTGTTAAGAACTAGAACTAGATTAGAAGAGCAATTCCTTCAATACCAACGAGAGTTGATGCTAGTTAGGATTGTGGGTAATTGAACCTAAGCGATAAAACCTACTTGTAATCTGAAACCAATGAGAGTTAGGACCTTTAGGTTATTAATATAGGGGTAGATTCAATGTGAGTTGGTTTATCTTTATTTATGTTCAAGCCGAGAATATTATTAGATTAGTTCCTGAATAGTTTCCCTGACAAGAGTTCTAACTCCTGAATGAATACCCGATATCCGATTGCTTTAGTTATTTGATTACATTCGCGTTTAAGCTGTTAGTATTTACTTCTCGGATTTTGATTAATATAGCTTGCGATTTGATATAAGTCGTAAGTGTGATCTGGTTCTCTGAGGAATCCGACCATTAAATACTATTATGTTTGTTGTGCACTTTCAGTAGGATATATGGTTAAAACTCGTTGTATCAAGTTTTTGGCGTCGTTGCCGGGGAACCATTAGTTGCCTTTCAATTTTCTGTTTACAGTTTCAAGTCTATATCGTTACTTACGTTTTTCTTTTTGATCGTTTTTGTTCCTTTTTAGGTGTATGACCAGAAGTCAATGTTCAGAAAATCTATTCAACTTGGATGATCAAGAGCTTGCGAGGGTTGAAAGAGAAAACCGAAAAGCTAGGAATATGAATCCTCCAGAGAATCAAGCATAGAATCCGCAGGATATGGCTACAATGGTACATCAATTGCATAAATAGTTGGCTGGGATTAAGAGAGCACGAGAGTCTGCTCAACGCAGAGCGATAGGTAGTCTTGGCTTTGATTCTTCTTGAATATACACGGTCAAAGAGATATGCCGGGATGGAACTGTTGCATTGCTGGATGTTACTGGAAGGACAATCCACAATAAAGATAAACAGTTGAAAAAGTTCATCACTGAGGAGATTAATGTCCGAGGAGTGAGCAGAACTCACTCAAGCGGTTCCGCTATCTGAATGGCATCCAAGTCAAGCTAATGACAGTAAAACAGCGCTGAGTGGGAGGCAACTCACTATTAGGTAGTTTGTTTCTTTTTTTCATTTAGTTTGTATTCGTTTTTGTTTTTATGTTTTTGTTTAAAGTAGGAAGATGTCGGAAATCAATGATCGATCGATCCAGTCAACCACTCAAACATCGGTTCATTACTTCAATTAGCAAAGGTATGTTCTCTAAATTCAGATTTTCTGTCCGATTTTGGAAGTTGAATTGGGTAAAGAGGAACTCCCTTTCTTGTTGATTTTCATTGATTAACTGATGCATATGCCTTATTCTTACATGAATTCGACTCCCTCTTGTTGTTTGGATCATTGAATTTCAATTAGAGATTGCTTGTTAGGTTGAAGGATAATTTATAGAGGAATTTTGAAATTTTTTGGCTTGATCTTGATGATTGTAGTTTGATTGATGCATTGCTGGATGTTGATCTCGTTTAATTGAATAATCAATCGGACAACTGATCATTTGTATGCCTGAGTTATCAAACTCTTGTGAATATTCTCTATCACAAACTCATTTTTTCGGTTATGTCTATGTTCTTTCATTGTAGATGGTTCGAACATCGACTACTAATCCTAAGAAGCCTACGAAGAAGGTTCGAGCATCTTTGAATCTTCAACGTGGTCAGTCATTGCAACAGCATGACGATGCACCTAGATATGGACAGCTTGGTGAGCGTATGCCTTGGCCGAGACTAGAACAAACATATTTTGTTGATAATGTGGCTAGCAGGGATACTCCTTCTTTCGTCAAGACTACGGCATCATATAAGAATAGAAAGGAAGAAGATGGTTAAAAGAGCTTTCATGAAAGCTTCTATGACCAACTCCTCACTAACACTTTGATTCCAACAAAGTTCCTTTGCCGTGAGACATTGCATCGGATGGGGATTCTTGAAGATGTTACTAAGCTGCTTGATGATCTTGGTTTGACCAAGTTCTGTTTTGATTCTTATCCACTTTATCTGGAGGTCGTTAGGCAGTTCTTAGCGACATGTGATCTACATATAAGTGCTGATCCTCACAGTCCGGTTTATGCTCAGTACCTCACGTACTTATATAGAGGAGCTCTTTATACAATCACCATTCAGGATTTATGCCAGGTTTATGGTTTTGATGAGTATGCAGTTGCACAGAAACCATCGAAGAACTCTCCTCCAAAGAATGCATTGTTGTACTTGTTGTCTGGTGATGGGTATCACGGTACGTCTTCAAACCTTACTCACATCAGGAATCCTGCAATTAGGATAGTTGCTAAGCATATTGGGTCGACCATTCTAGCTAAGGAAGAGTCAGGCAGTGTCACCAAATCTCAGCTGGAGTACTTGCACGAGGCCATCTATCCTTTGGTACCAGATCTTTACCAAGATCCTACTTATGCTACAGGCCCTCCTTTGAACATCAACTGGGGGTATCTATTTGCTAATGAGCTAATTAAGCGCATATTTAGAAGTGACCCGAGGAAGGGACTAGTTGAGCCGATTGGTAGTATTTTGACACCAATTTTCAGATTTCATGGATTAGATCTCAGTCAGACAGAGGTTTTGTAGAGGATTGATTTGATCGATACAGTTGCCTTGGCCAGATTTTGATACTTTTTGGAGAACAAGCAGTGGACTTTCTTCAATGACACACCACAAATGATGTATGTCATCCTTCCAGCTCCTCACATCACTTCGGTTACATGCAGAGAGAACGTGTAGTTCCGGCCAGATTTTTCACATCCTAAGATTTCCGGCAAGCTTAAGGAGAAGAAAGCCGCACCATGCGCCCGATCTAGGAGAGCTCGAGCTTCCACTTCTGCTCCGTTCGTACTTCTAGCTCCAGCTACTCAGCCTTCCGGGTTTTTGTTTCCTGAATTTCGTGAGGAGGAACTCGAACTACCTCATTACTCACCAGACTTTACGGATCAGCAGTTTAGAGAGTGGCAAGTCGAAAATGAGAGGAGGAAGAGATCGATTCAGCACACCATTTTGGATGCTTTGAGGATGATCCCAACTTCTTTGAGGAAGATCCCAACGTCTTTCAGCACACCAGCTGATAATGATGAGCATGTCTCTATGCCATCTGCGCCTACTGATATACACATTTTTAACACGTCTTAGGAGAATCATCTAGGTATATTATACGTACATTTTTATATATTCTCATCTAGTTGGTGTCTAGATAGTCTCATTCATACACATTCACATGTATCTGCATACATACTACATTTTGTGAGTTTTCGGGTACTGGAAGCGGGCACGATCGAGTCTATTTTTGACATGGATGAGCCCCAGCTCGAGCTTTACTCGAGCCCCAGCTTGAGCTCACTCACGCGCCAGCTCGATCCCCAGCTCGAGCTCACTCACGCGCCAGCTCGAGCTCAGTCACGTGCCAGCTCGAGCTCGCACGCGCCAGATCGAGTTCACAAACTCGAGTTCAAATCCAGTGCCCACGCGCATGCGCTAGATCGAGTTCAAACACTCAAGCTCAAATCGAGTATCCTCTCCCACACGCTAGCTCAAACGCACTACTACTCTTTTCACTATTGGGCCAAACCGAGGCTAAAATCCACTACATATTGGGCCAAGTCTATCTAGGGTTTTGCTATAAGTTTAGTATAAATATTCTTCCATGTTGTAAACCCGAATCCTAGTTTTTACAATTGATTTTTCTTGCGAACTTTGAGCTTTGTAATCAAACAGACCCTTCTGATTTCGAGTTTTGTTTTTATGCAATTCAATTTCACATTCAGCGTTGATTGCATACCTTGTTCGACTTCTTTATTGTTGCAATCAAACGTTAAATTTATGATTGTTGTTAAACTCATGAGTTCTGAGTAGTCACCTAGGGTTCCTGAGGATGAGTTAGGTCTGCGTGACGCTTGGGTTTTCTAGGTTGCTTAGGGTTAGATTTAGTAAAGTCTTTTGTGATTTGGTGTTATTATCACTAGCTTCATTCTGATCAATTGGGGTTTGTTCTGAGACGCTCTAGCACCGATGGGTGTTTGGTAGAGCGTCTGACTGAACCAATTTAGAGATTCACATTCTCAGCTAGAGGGATCGAATGTCTGAGGTGTGAATGAGCGTTAAGCGAGTTGATCGTTCATTCTCACTAGATTATCAAACACCTATGGCGATAGGGTCTGTTAGTAGTCTACTCGAGTTTGTTTACCACGGGAGTGGACTCATTATTTGTGTTCTTGTTGCCTAGAGACTAGCTCTATTGAGTGATATCAAGCGCCTAGTTAGTTTAAGAGTCATGTTGACCTATGAAACTCACTCCTCAGGATCCTGTTTTCTCACCCTGCGTTAATTCTATTTGATACTCTACTGTTTGTTGCTCTGTTTGAATTATTTACAACTACCCTGCTTTGTTTATTTTTGTTTTAAAGGTTCAAATTAGGTTTTTAGAAAAACCACACTTTGATTGGCTTGAATTAGAGTAGTTAACTGCATCCTAATTGATAATTACATTCCCTGTTGGATTGACACCTATATAAGTATAATATGATTTGACAATAGACTAAAAATCATGTTATCACCTACTAGCTGACCAGATGTTGCTGGACATCAGTCTGATGATGATGAGGATGATCAGCCATTGGAGCGGCGCTTTCCTCGCCATAGCAGAGCACCAGGCGACCGCGATAGCCAGACTCCTGAGTAGTCTCTTGGTTACTTCCTATCTTTGTTTCAGTTTCTTTTCATTTTATTTTAGACTATTTCTTTTTGCTTTCTTTTGTTTCTTATGCGTATTTATGTCTTTTTTTCTTTTTTTTTTACACCGGGACGGTGTAAAGTAAGTCAGGGGGAGAACACTTATTGACTAACACATTTTTCTGTTTTGTTCCTTTTGCATTCTCGATTTTTAGACTGTTTCTTTCATTTATTTCTGTATTTTGAGCTTTTGAGACTAACATTAGACTATTTGATTTTCGATTTTCTCAGCATTATCCTAGACTCAATATCGCTTGATTTGCATTTGTCAGGAATCGATCAGACTATTGGAAAACCTAGAGACAAAGCAACACTCAGTTTCAGAGCACAGTTATCTCAACTTTCAGGGGATTTCATGTTTATTTCATGTTGATTTCAGGTCAACTCTGTTCATCATTTCCAGGCATTTTAAGCCAACAATTATGATGGTACTCGATCTAAGTTTTTGCATGAAGTTAGCCTAGGGTAATAGTTTCTCAATGACGCTGCGAGTTCTTAAAGTGAATTGGACGTTTCTGAGGATACATCCAATGATGTAATCATTTTCACTTTACTAATTAGCTTACTGAAAGAAACTCCAATGAAGCAACTCATGTATACTGTTTAGTTACCAAAGAATAAGCCATGTAATTAAAAAGGATACCCAAAGCAAAAGTGGGAAGAAGTGGTTTTATTAAAAGAGAGAGATGGAATCAGATTGAAGGAAGTCTAGAGAGTAGAAGTAGGAACTTTTTTCCTCTTGATCGATATTCCCTCGAATGAGAATGCACTTAGATTTATTAGGAAGTCAGTATATGGAATCTGATTGTTTGTTTTGAATTGTGACACAAGATTGTTATGTTTGCTAAGTCTGGGGGAAGTACAAGGTGGTCTCAATTTTGATAAGTAATATTCTTATGATCACTTTGGACTTGACGGGCAGGATCTGGAGAGAGTCATTTTTCTGATGAGATGTGATCTTCCTACAATCTTTCTTTCTTTGCTTGAGGACAAGCAAGAAGCTAAATCTGGGGTAATTGATGTTCCTTATATTTTGTTGGTTTTGAGCTCATTATTACGGTTATATTTGGGGAATTCGTCTGTCTTTTATTGAGATTTAAGGTCAAAAACGTTCAGAGTTGGAATCATGCTTGAAGGTGGACTTTGGAGAACTTTGAAGCATTTTCTTGTATTCTCCACGAGAGGAAATATCGATCTATAAACAGAAGGATCGATCGATGCTTTAACAAGGAATATGCGCACGATCTGAAGAATGACTTGGCTTCTGAGAGATCAACTCAATATCCAAAGATCGATTGATCAACATAAGGATCGATCGATCGATGCCCTTCGAAGAAACCTAATTTCACAATTTTTGAGCTCTTGTTTTGAGACCTATAAATATTCTTTTCCTATTTTATTTTTGAAAGGCGTATTTGAGCTTTTGAAGAATGATTTTTACAGAAGTTTAAGAGTTTGTAAGCTAGGAAGAAGATCTCTTCACACTTGAGAAGAATTTATGAATCCTATTTCTATTTATTAATGCAATTTCAGTTTCAGTTCATCATGATTTGCTTGGTTCATAGTTCTATGTCTGAGTAGATCTTAGATCGGACTTAGGGATTGTAGGGTTTTAGAATTCACTGTTAGGGAACAAATAGGATTGATGAATAAATGATTCTCCTTCTAATACTTGAGTTTAATGCATAGATTAGCTTGATCACCTAGTTGATGATTTTAGGTTATTAACTTTCCAGAAGTTTGTTAAGAATTAGAACTAGATTATAAGAGCAATTCCTTCACTACCAATGAGAGTTGATGCTAGGTTGAATTGTGGGTAATTGAACCTAAGTGATAAAGCCTATTTGTAATCTGAAACCAACAAGAGTTAGGACCTTTAGATTATTAGTAGAGGGGTAGATTCAACGAGAGTTGGTTTATCTTTATTTATGTTCAAGCCGAGAATATGATCAGATTAGTTCCTGAATAGTTTCCCTGACAAGAGTTCTAACTCCTGAATGAATACCCGATATCCGATTGCTTTAGTTATTTGATTACATTCGCGTTTAAGTTGTTAGTATTTACTTCTCTCATTTTGATTGATATAGCTTGCGAGTCGATAAAAGTCGAAAGTGTGATCTGGTTCTCTGAGGAATTCGACCCCTAAATACTATTACGTTTGCTATGCACTTGCAGTAGGATATAGGGTTAAAACTCGTTGTATCACTCCTCACTATCTCCAACAAGTTATGTTACGTGTCTCCACCACTCCGTTTTGTTGATGAGTATATGGTGTCGTGAGATGTCTTCTAATGCCTTTTCTTCATAAATAGGATTGAATTCATGAGATAGAAATTGTTCTCCTCAATTGCTTCGAAAGACTTAAATCTTCTCTCCATTTTCTTGTTCAATACTTGCTTTGAACCCCTTGAATATTTTGAGAATGATTCTCCCATTTTCTTCAAAAGTATCTAGCACATATATCTCAATTGGTCATCAATATATAGAAAATAAATGTATTTCCAGCCAGAGTACTTGGTGAAATCGGCCCACAAAGTTCACCATGTTTGAGTTCTAACTTCTTGCTAGCTCGATACAACGTAGCTTTAGGAAACACTTGCCGTGTTTGTTTTCCTAGAAGATAAGAACCACAAATTTCTTTCTATATCTCCACCTTTGGTATTCCTTTCACAAGTTTTTTTTGTATCATTTTAACAATCGAATCATGATTGATGTGTCCGAGTCTTGCATACCATCGACTAATAATATTACTCTTCAACTCGGGAATGAAGTAGACATTTGTAATTACCTTCTCGTTGTTGTTTTGATCAAGAATAGCGATCGACCCTTTGCCCTTTATATTTATTCTTGAGTCAAAAGGAACCTTCCCGGTAACAGACTCGTCGATCTTTGCAAAATACCTTTTAGCACAAGTCATGTGATTACTAGCCATGTTATTTAAATATCAAGTATGATTTCCATCTTTAGTTTCCTTAAACTTTTCTGGTGTCACATTCATCTCGTTGAGGTAGACAACTTCATGCATGACCAAATCTTATCCTTCTTATATGTCTTCTTCCTCATTTCATAGGCTTCTTGAAGCTTTAGAACCCCATTTGGAAACTTCCTAGCAATGTGACCCATCTTATATCCGCCAGGTTCATCACTATCGCTCGATTGTCCCTCTTGGTTTTGTTCACCCTAACCTCATCCACGGTTTTGACTGTTATAGTTAGCATACAAAAAGTTTTCTTGCTCATCAAGTTGTTCTTCTTCACTAATTCTCTCTTTATAAGCCTTAAACCTTCCGATTATATCTTCAAAGCTGGTTTTCTTAAGGTAAAAGACTTGTTGTAGAGTAGCCGTGAGGTGAATATATTTCTTTCTTGGTAAACTATTGAGAATTTTATTCAGCACCTTTGAATCAATAATAGTTTCACCAAGAGTCACCACTTTTGATGTTAATGCCAAATGTTTTCCAACAAATTCATCAATTGTGTCAGTTTATTTAATTTTCATCCTCTCAGAATCTCCCATTAGAGTTTGTAGTTTCGCTTCCTTAACTCTCTTGGTTCCCTCATGTCTCGATTTTGTTGGTTCTCAAATCTCCTTTGGAGTATCTAAATTGCCAACTTGCAAAATTAGTGTCTTTGGTATTGATTAAAACAAAAGTGGCTTTGACATGCTTTTATTCTCTCCTTTGGTTCCTCCTGTTTCTATTTTTTTCCAAACCTTGTGAAGTTCGAACATCACCTTCATTTGCATAGCCAACCCATGTAATTTTTAGAGTTAAGCATTGGACATTGAATTGCGAATGTAGAGGATTTTCCTTCTTTAGGTTTCGTAGGAACAATATCACCCATGTTTTTGATTTCTTCAAAATTATTTCATAGAGCTTCTCTAGTAGCGTCACACACACCGTTGCCTTTGTTGCCAAGCTTTCATGAAAGAGATTTCATGACTTTGTCCTAGTAATGTTTCAAATTTTTTTTTGTTCTGATACCAATTAAAAAATCAAAACCTTTAACACAAGATGTATAAGAACAACTCTTTTTATAGCCTTTGAAAATATCCTCGAAACTAAATCATATGTAATTTGTAATTCAACCCTCTTAGAGAAGACCACAACATTGATATCTCTTTAATAGAATTCTTATTTAATCCTATGGTAATTATGAATTAACTATATCTTTAGATATCTCCTAAAATATAGAACTTATGCTAACTACTTCAAGATAACTTACATCTCGAGTTATCTAGATTCAATCTTATTCACAGAACGTCCACGGTTTGCCACTTCGTCTTTTGATTCATAACCACCAAACATCCACAATATGTTGCTTCATCTCACGATTCTCGACCATCGAACGTCCACGGTCCGTCGCTTCACCTCAACACATGAAATTATAAAATATATCACCTCCAAACATGTATCAAACATTGTATCAGACACTATACCTAATGCTACTTGAAGCATCAAAGAAGAAACATGCAATCATATATCCACATATCACACCCTCACTTTGGCCTAAATGAAAATAAGAAGAAAATGTTGCTTCTAACTGTAAGTTGATTCGCCGATTAGGTTCAACTTAAAATTCGGATCAGACACCAAATTTGGAAAGTAGAATATCGAGCCTTTCCAACAATAAGTTGATCGTTTAATGAATCCTTATGGTTGTCTCTTAAATCACTTTTGATGTTATCCTATCTGAAAATCAATCAAACACAAATCTTTCTAAACAAATGAACATCACTTTCAGACCAAAACTCTAATTTAGGAGTATAGAATCTACTCACCAAATTTCAATGGATTTCAAGTATTATAACCCCTCCATTTATCTTTTAGTCTTCACATTGTGAGATCAAAATTACATGGAAGATGGCGGTTAAGGTTAATTTTGGATATCATTTGATTTTATATGTATTTTTATACACATACAGAGGGGTTCTATATATTTTTTGGGTCTAATGGGCTGGGTCTCACACTAACCATCATAAAATCAACACAAGTGAATAATATACAGATCACCATGATGAGAAAACAAAGGAGAAGATAAAATTTGGAGCGATCTAAAGACCGTTCAACTACATCTTCGATCCTTGTGATCAGATCATGATGTTGCTGTACGAAGAAATGAGAGGTTTAGGGCTTTGAAATTTCCATACTGCCTTCCTCAGATGGAATGTTTTTAAACTTTGTGTCCAGGTTTTAGACTGTTGAAGCTAATGTATCAAACTTGCTTGTTACGTCATTGCAAATCGTGTGTAACTGGAAATCCGAGTCTAATATTATTTTGTGTAACTTAACTGTGTTCTTGTTATGTTCGTCCAAAAACAGCTTCATCGTTGATCTTAGATCTTCTTTTACGTGAATGGGTGGCTCACCTGATTCTTGCTAAATATGTTGATTAGGCTGTGGTTTAGAGCATATAGTTTGTTGTTATTGAATTGCCCTTGTTGCATGAATCCTTTATTGTTGTTGAATTGCCCTATATGCTAGTGGAATCTCTGATTATAATTCTAATACTGACTGACCATACCTCTAATTATGTGCTAATTGATGCTCTTGTTGAACCTATGGTATGATTGTTGGTTACTAGGTCTAACGGGTGGATATACCTGGTCATGTGGGTTTTCCACATTGTTGCTTCTATAGGAGAAGTTGAGATGGTTCTTGGAGTTCTGGTTGGATCCTCTTAGATAGTTAACTTCCATTAACTAACCACTAGCATTAACACACAGGAGCCATAAAATGTCTTATCATGAATTATATGCAACATTAACTAACCACTAGCATTAACAAGTTGACCTTCCAGCAGAAAAAAAGTTAAAATGAGTACCACAATTAAACTTGCAACAGTAAAGTCTTATCATGAATTACTAACACATATCATAAACAATCAACCCATATCCTATAGATGTTACTTAGCATTACGAACAAAGAACATTCTTTGTCACTTAGCATCCTTTATCAAAGAAAAGAGAACCAGACAACTAACCTGAGTTGAAGTCTTTCTCCGACGTGCTTCTCTGCTTCTCCTTCACGCATCATTGCCCAGCCTGCTTCTCTGACCTGCTTCTCCTTTACGCTCCGACCTGCAGCCAACACACGCCACTTGTGAGGTAAACACATAAATAATTCAGAACACGTTGATAAGTTGAAGAACACAAATCATAATAAGATGAAAAGCAGAGACATACCCAATAAGACATTAAAGTGGTAGATATACATACTCTAAAATCGTCCAATTCCACATTAAATCACATGCAAAACATCCAATTCCACATTAGATCAAATTCCAGATATCACAAACATCAAACATCAAACCATCAAAGACCCCTAAATCCGAATCAAAAAGCCCTTAACAGAAAGGCCTTAAATTAAAAAAAACACTAAATCCAAAACCCTAAATCGGAAACCTATATTTGGAAAATTCTAAAAACGCATACCCTAATCTAAGAACCGAACATGATATAAAGCATGGGTTGATCGGAAATTACCTTGGATACGGAATCAAAGCCGCATGCATCGACGGACATTCCGATTTCTTCGAGAACCTCCGATGGTGATACGCTCTCGACTGTTGGAGGTGCCCTTGGAAGCTCCGATGCTGTTTCGAGACCTCCGAGAAGAAGAATAGGCCCCTCTCACCGGCGATTGCAAATCGCCTACGAATCGCCTCCAAATCGCCTAGGGAGAGGAGAAGACAAAAGGAAAGAGATATTTTCGCAAATGACCGAAGGTTCTCGTAACCCCGGTCTAATTTTTTTTTTGCCGCACGCCTTGACCAATCAGCTCACCACACGTATGCGGGTCTTAGCATTTCTAACGTTTCCTTTTTTAGACCCGGTTCTTAGACTATACCAACCCAAACCAATTAATTTATTGCAAAAAATTATAAGAACCCCTCTTAATTTTGGTAAGACCCAGCCGATGGAGCTGGTCTTAGTGTCAACTGAATTGTAGTAGGACTCAAGAGCTTTCATAGCGTTGACTTCTAAAGGATGCTCAGAAAATTTTTCTGGCAGCTTCTCGTGACTGATTTGATTTACTTCCATTTCGTTTAAGCAAGCTGCATGGCGAAGAGTAACCTGAAGACCTTTCTTTAGTTTCTCCTCCAATGGTTTGAGTTTCAAATTAGTTTTATCGTCACAGTTCGAGTTTGAATGTCGATCACTTAGTGCTAGATTCGTAATGAGAACAATTCCATCTCGTGCTTCCTTTCACCAAAAAAAATTATTTGATGATATGTCGAAAAACAATTCTGAACTTTGGTAAACTCGGCGGTATAGCGTGCTAAGCAAGGATTCTTCTATGAATCCATGATGTTGACATCAGGTTGTGTATCATTTGAATCGTTCCCATGATTTACTAAAACTACCTTGTAATCACGCTGGAAGAATCCAGATAAATTATGCAAATCCGAGTAGTTCTTGTAGTTGAGAAGAACTTAGCTGCTAATTGCTTCCGGCAATCTTCTCATGTGCTAATAAGGTCACTAGGCATGTGTTTCTCCAACTGATGCGCTTTGTCTGCTAGAGAAATAGAAACATAAGAAGCTCCTCGGACACTCCATTGATTTTCACTTTCCTGCAGAAAATAACGAACTTGTCAAGGGGGTCCAAGCGATTCTTCACTTGGCAGCATGTGAATCATTTTCCTTGCACCATTGACCATATTCGCCTTGGTTTCAAAGTTGTTGTTAGCTATTAGTGGCCCTGTGATTCCAGTAGATTTCCCATGAACTGATGGTTCATCATAATTAGTGCCTATGATCAGGGTTTGTCTGAAAGGATGATCAATTGGTTGAAAGGGTGAGTATGTATTAGTGCCTGACTAGTTCATGTGCCTTGCGCATATTCAGTTGTGTGTTGTGGTTCCATACCCAGTCTGGTCAAGTGATTATGTATTTCCTTTTCTTGTCAAGGTATGGAGTTTCCTCGCTCAAGCTAATCAATATCTTGTGGATGTTTGATCAACGTTTTCGTCATCAAGCTTGTCAAGCTCATGTACCTGAAAAAAGCAAAAAGTATAGAACCAGTTTGGCAAAATTAAAAAGAAAAACATAGTCTCAAATGTAATGAAATCTTTGTGTTATTACTTGTAGTCACCGACTACAATGCCAAAAACTCGATCGAGCACAAGTTTTACCTCAGTGCTACTCAACACCGCATATTGTTAGTGTCGGTTGTAGTACATGAGGATCGAAGCCACAAAGAATATAGAACAAGCACATGGAATACATGCAACTATCTAATCTAGGTAGCTTATCAGGTTGGTAAGTAGGTATGTAAACAATTGTCTTGTAACTGATCCATTAGCGTATATATAGCCAGAGCCATTGTCGTGGTGCATCTGTCACTTACTGAACCATAATAAGATTTACACTGTCATAAACCCTATCTAGAAAGGCAATAAACAAGCAGTGAATCTACTAGCCTCCTCACGCGTAGGTTTTAACTGTCGTTGTCCTAATTTTGCAAAGCATAAGATTGACCATTTAGACCAACTATCAAACGCCTATCGGGCAGAAACTTGTATATATTAGTAAAAACTAGGTGATCAAGAACAATCTTGAAAAGAACACCAAAATAACATGGGTCAAAGAACATAAGCTCTAAATCACTAAACATAAGACACCCTAAACCATCTCCAACCTACTCATCCACAAATCAACCAACTAATTCACTCACCAACTATCATAGAAGTATCATATCCGGATAACATTAAGATCATTATAATGAGATAACGAAGGAGAAGATAAAATCGTGACCGATCCTAAGATCGATCAGCTAGATCTTCGATCCTTGTGATCATATCAAGATGTTCCTCTACAAGGACAGGAGAAATGGAGAACAAAAAACTTACTGTAACTAGAAATAAAACTTGATTAAAATTTGCGAAATAAAACTTAATATGAAATTTTGATATCCAAATTAGTCTTAAGCTAGAGTATAAATGGTGGGTGAAATCTCCACAATATTCTATATTTTTCCTAACTAAAGTGGGATTAAAATTCTCCAATAAATATGTATGTCTATTTGACGTCTCCCACAGCCAGCAAATTATTAAAAGATATTATCTTATATAGAGTTAAATAAAGATTTAAACTAGTATATATAAGATATGGGTTTTTCACTCATGGTCAATTAGTTTGAGTTGAAAATCCATAATCTAATATAGTATTACAACCCACGATCTAAGCTGTCCAACTCAAGCCAATCCAAAATTGGTTCAATTATCAACAGCTTATAT
The DNA here is from genome assembly GCA_023374145.1 of Lepidium sativum. Classification (NCBI taxonomy): domain Eukaryota; kingdom Viridiplantae; phylum Streptophyta; class Magnoliopsida; order Brassicales; family Brassicaceae; genus Lepidium; species Lepidium sativum. The sequence goes on from JAKUCM010002131.1 coordinate 22,414, forward strand.
CCAAAAGTTGAAAATGATTCTAACTAGTAAATATAATAAATGAGCTTCTTTACTTATTCCCATAATCAAATACAAAGCACATGATAAGACACCAAAAAAAAAAAAGGAGAGGCGAAAACGCTAGAAATCCAGAATCCAAAAGCTAGCGAGCGGATGAAACACCAATACTGAAAAAGAAGAAACACAAGCTGGTCTTGATTACTATGATGAAGATACATTTTTTTTATGGAGTGATTGTGTTGATATCATACCTATTTCTTTTAAGTTTATGAATATTTAGAATGTCGAACAAAATCATCTCCCTCTCATTCTTTAGAGGAGTTCTTAATTGGGTTTTTTGATATGTATTTGATCTTGATTGAACAATTTAGTTAAAATAAATTAAATTTAAATAAAAAATAAATTCTTATAAAAATAATAATATTTTGTAACATTAGACCAATGGTGATGGTCTAAGACAGGAGATGAGATAAGGAGACAGGATTATAGAAAAACATAGTATATATATATATATATATATATATATATATATTATTTACTTTTAACTCACGATATTATAAAAGAGAGAATATAAGACTTATTAACCCACAACATATTTTACTATTTTTTTAACCCACAAAAGACCTCATCGTCTGCATTTTCAAACTCTTATCTCTACGTGTGTACAAACCTCACCATTAGATGATAAGTAGAAGACAAAACTTACAGCCAAATAGACAAACAAACTTATCTCTCTCCAAAAACGTTTGGTCCATACGAAAAGCAAGAAGAAAATTAAGAAAGGAGAAGATAAAAAGAGAAGAAATTGAAGATGAAGCATGAAACGATGAACATCAAGCCACGATGCATATTCATACTTTTTCTTCTCTTTGCTTTGTTTCTTGGAACTTATGTAGTTCAAGGTCTCATTCTCGAACTCTCCCTCATTCAAATTTCTATCTTCTTAATTCTCAATGTATTAAATTTCACATCAATATGACTATAATATACAGTGATTCTATATATTTTAAAATGTCTCTATGTTTTTTTCCTGTTCTATAATCAGGCTCAAGCGCTCGATATATTGAAGATACAGTTTCACTTCCTTTACAAGTACATCTCCTGGTAAGTTCCATGCTACGAGTATTACACTAGATCAAAACAGTCGATTTATAGTGAAATGAGAAGTATATTAATTAGTTAAGTGATATATGTGTAATTATGTTTAATTTTGAAAATATTACAAATCAGAATTCAAGGAGGCAAATGATAGGATCGACGGCACCAACTTGTACGTATAACGAGTGCAGAGGATGTAGATACAAATGCAGAGCTGAGCAAGTGCCAGTCGAAGGAAATGACCCTATCAACAGTGCTTATCATTATAGATGTGTTTGTCATAGATAATAATGTTATAATCACTTTCTTTTTTTTGCCCTTCCATTCCAATTTTGTATAACTTAATTGCATTTTATGATAGAGATGTTTTGGTCAACATAATTAAGCTCTAGTTTATCTTGATTTTTTATATCAAGGATTTGGGCCTAAATCTAACTAAGCTCTGGAGAAAAGTGCCAATAACTAGGCTAGTTTTCTAATAAAACTTAAGATAGGGTTCATCTTTGTCTAGCTAAACCGGATTTATCTTATTTAAAAATCTAATTCATTAGCTTCATCTTCTATATATGCATGGACAATGTTGTAGGCTCTTGGTACGTGTTGGGTTTGGCAGGGGCATTTCAAATTGTTTGTAGGTTCTGTTGAAAAATTATGTTGTCAAGCATATACTTCATGAGGTGAATATGTTTTCAAAATAATATTTTTGGTTAGGAATTCTTTTATAAATCTAAATTTGTATGTTATTTACTAAAACAAAAAAATCTGAATCATAACTCAAATACTATTACATGAGGTTATGCAATCATTTAGAATGTACTAGGAATGAGTAAAGTATACAATTACTTGACAAAAACCTCTTTAAAATAAGTAGTTTTAACTAACATATGTATATATATATATATATATATATGAATTTTCTAAAGATTATTTCAGTTTTGAATTAAGATTGTATTCTACGGCTGCTTGCACGTGCTAAAAGTCGGTTTTGGGTTATTGGTATTGATGATGATGATGATGATAAAATTTGGGTGGGTGGTGATAGGAATATGACATAACAAAATTTGTTTAAAACCGCAGAAAGAAATCACATGCTCTTGTGGTCCAAATATGAGACAGAAGTTAAGAAAGGGTCACATGAGGGAACTAGAGTTGATATGTTTGTTATTCTAGCCCTCTCTCTCTTTTGTTCTGTCACCTACACATTATGACAATATTTATTAAATACATATGTACCATTAGGATCATTAAAAATGTTCGAGAATATTGTTATACTATATGATTATTTCGTGAAAAATTTATATATATTTATTTATAATATTTTTTATATTTTTTATTTCATTATTTGATTTATATATGTAAATTTATTAATTATATATATATGATATATTAAAAATTAATTTAGAATAATTACATATTTTGTACACGAAATATATTTTTGATATTTTATTTAGTTTTCTATTTTCTTTTTTAGTTTTTGATACATTACAATCACAATAAAAAGTATTTAATATAGGTCCATTTTTATTAATCCAAATATACTTATAAATAATCCTACAATACTTAAAAATACATTACATCAAAGAACGAATAACAACATTAGTTATAAATTGTGTGTTACTTTTTTGGAATTGATGACCATTTTATTTATAAACTTTAATATATTTGTATATAAATCCTTTATATCGATTGTCAATCTTCAACCGTGTTTAATATGTTTTAATTCTCGGGACAAATCCAAAACTTATTTTATAAGTCTTTTCAAATAGCTTCTTGGAAATTTTTTATTAAAAGTATTGTGAGGCATTTGCGACATCTAGATCACAATCCTCACAAGGATGTCTCAAGCAAGACGTCGCTGACAGTGAAATTTCATGGAAACTTACATACATCGATAATTTATCATGTAATACGTTTTAGTTCTCGGGACAAATCTCGAACTTATTATATAAATCTTTTCACGTAGCTTTTAGGAAACTTAAGAAAAAAAGCCTTGCGAGGAATTTGCGACGTTGTTGACAGTAAAACCTTAAACGTTAACCCAACTTTTTCCGAGAAAAAATACCGTATAATGTATGTACATATGAAAGTGAAATTCCATGGAAACCTACATACATCGATAGTCAATCATCAATCATGTTTAACACGTTTTAGTTCTCAAGGAAAAATTCTGAACTTACTCTATAAGTCTTTTCACGTAGCTTCTTGAAAATTTTTTTAAAAATAAGCCTTGCAACGTCCTTGCGAGGAATGTGGTCCAGACGTCGCAAAAATGTCGCAGGCCTTGAAACGAATCAAAAACCTTAATTACATTGCAGGGTTGTCGCAAGTTTGCAAGGTATTTGCGATGACTCTCCAAATATATAATTAACGCACCATTTCTCTGTCTCTTTCTCTTCTCTTCTTCTTCTCTGAAACCTTTCGCTCTCTTCTTCTTCTCTGAAAACTTTCTTCTTCTCTTCTCTTCTTCTTCTTCGCCTCCGTCCCTTGCCACCACCGCCTATGTCACTCACCGTTATGCCAGGTATGTATTTATCTCATCTCATCTCATCTCTCTTCTCTTCTCTCTTCTTTTCTTAATTGCAAACCGGCAAAATGAAGCACCGCCTCTCAATCGCCGTGTATCTCCGCCTCTCTCCACAACTGGCGACCTATTCTCACGGCAGCGGAGCTCCTCCTTCTCCTCTCAATTTAAGTGATTTTTCTTTAATATTAGATTTGAATGTAGATCTAGGCTTAAATTTGTTTGATTTAGGATTGAAATGTAAATTATGAATCTTATAATTTAGATCTAGATTTTTAAAAATAATTAATTCAAATTTGCAAAACGTTTTTTGGATTTATAAAACATTTTTAAGGTTTCCAAAATTTAGGAATTTTTTGTAAAATGTTGTAGAATTTTTTAAACAATTTTAATAGCATTTTATAATTTCTGAAACATTATTAAAGCATCACATACCGTTATTAAAACGTTATATGATTTAATAATTTTCATATAAAAAAATTCAAATTATTATACAATTCGTCGCATAGCCGTCACAAGACCAGACCTTGCAGAGGCAACGCAAGTAACCTCGCAGGATTTGGCATCACTTCCACCTCGCAATATCTGATTTGCCTTTATGACGTTGATTTTGCAATAGCTTTACAACGCGCATAGTGCGTAGCAAGTCTTGCGACACCCCTGTGAGGTATATGTATTTGAGACTAGCGACAAATTTGTTGACGTCGCAAGGCTATCTGAAATGGCTATTTGTGACGCTCTTGCAAGGCCTTTTTTCCATCGCAATTATTCTATTTTCTTGTAGTGAAAGATGCAAAATATTTAGGATAAACTGGTCAGTATTCAGACAATGTTGCTCTTCAGACAAGGATGGTCAGGATTCAAACAAGTTTGGTCGATGTCTAGATAGTGATAGTCAATGATCAGTTGGATCTGGTCGATGGTTGACTCGGATGTACTGTACCGCGGTCAAAAAGCCATGTTCAGTTTCAGTGATAGTCTAACCGAGTATAGGTGTTTGGGTTAGCCTGTCATGTGATTAGGGTTTCACACGAACCCTTATAAATTGAAGGCTTAATAGCCACCGTTAGAAAGAAGGGGGATGAGGTGGTTGGCTGTGTGACTTAAAAGGAAAGGATCAATTACACATGGTTGATGGAAAATCGAAGTGTTGAACGTTGAACGTTGAACGTCGAAGTGATAGTTGAACGTTGCTCAAGTTCAGGTGAGATGAACGTCAAGTATGACAATGAAGAGTGGATGATGGACTATGTAATGGGTTACAGAAGGAACATAGTCACAAATTGTGACTCACAATAGATGGAAAATTGACAGTACATATTAGTCCGAGAAGCAGACAGAAGCATTGATGGGATCAAAATGAGGGCTGATGGACCGAACTATAAGCCTGCAAGGTAAAGTAGTCTGTAAAACCGACTGAGAAATGGCGAATAGAACGTTGGATTATCATAACAAGTGAGTAGCAACCTCATGGTGCGGAATGAATACTGACTGATTCCACTAAAGTGATACATTGGGAGAACTAGACTAATACCGATTAAGGTACGTGCTAGTCATTATGTGATTAGTGACAGATTATAATATATCCTGCGCCAAACTACAGTTAGAACATAATAGTTGAATTGCTAGATTAAATAATTTGGACTGCGTGGAAAGAACTAGTAACCGATTATTGACTAAGGCTTTGAATGGTTGGTAGTCCATTGCAATTTTAATTTCCATTCCAATCTTTAATTTGCAGAACAAAAAATTAAACCTATTTGGTGCTTTACACATAATCTATATATATAGTTTATCTACGAATACTTATGTATCCATATTGTAATTAATCCAAATTTCTTAATTACAATAAAAAGTTAACCAACGACTTTACTAATATAGTTTGTCATATAAATTCAAATAAATAAATACAATGTGTATTATTATTGAATGATTTTTCAACCAAAATGCATTCTTAATTTGTTATCAAAAGCAAGAAAACTTTGTGACGAAATGCAACGGCGACGAGGAAGACCATTTTACGGCGATGAGTGACGATATCCCCAAGGTTCCGATTGAAGAGACGTTGTTCCTCTTCTCTCACATCTATCGCTTCGATACAACGATGGTCTCATGTCCCGATGTTCAAGGTTCCTTATATGTACCGATGTCACTATGTGGCTCTTAGAAGTAAGATTTCAGCTTTCCAGCAACATTCTAGTGAATCTTTGAATGAAGCTTGGGAGCGATTCAAGGAGTATTAGAGAGAGTGTCCGCACCACGGTTACTCAGATAAGCAGTTGTTGAATACATTCTACAGTGGAATCGAATGAGAGTACAAGAACTCACTTAATGCTGGCAGCAATAGAGATTTCATGACTAATACCATAAATGAAGCCTTCACTCTTATTGACAACTTGGTTGCAAGTTCTTGTAACCATGTCTAAAAGAGTGGATATCGGGAACTCGAATTTCCATTCCAACTTATATGTTCCCTATTCAACAAGGTCGAATCAAGCGGACTCTTCTTATTGGGAGCAATGGTGAGAGTTGGTTCGTTAAGTATCTTTTCGAGTTGTCTAAGATCTATGTCACTATAAAATTCTTTTTGCATCGGGTAACAATATTTGTCTAACTTTAAGGAGAATCTAATATGATGTTTGGATATGGTTTATGAGGACTAGGACGTTAAAATCAAGATTCGAGGGGATTTTAGTTGATTTGTTCTCCTATAAAGATGAGCTAAGTGATAGGAATCACTCTTCACTAATGCCTTATTATCTTTCACTGATTCTATCTATGATTGCTTTGATTGTGCTGATTATATTTTGGATGATGTCTTTATTCTGCAATCCCTTAGACCAACTCCATCCATATTCTCTTAACCAAATTCTTAAACTTAAGATAATATAAAGTAATCTATGATAATTAAAATAATAATATTTTTAAGAAACAAAGTGAAGATGGTTTCTTTGT